>CM021106.1:495452723-495493504 GCA_007115665.2 Sequoiadendron giganteum
CATCTCTATCTACATCTCTCCATATCTCTTTCTCTCCCTCTCCTCTCCCTCCCTCTCTCCTTATTCTCTCCCTCTCTCTCCTCTAATCTTAACCCTCTCTCTCTCTCTCTCTCTCTCTCTCTCTCTCTCTCTCTCTCTCTCTCTCTCTCTCTCTCTCTCTCTCTCTCTCTCTCTCTCTCTCTCTCTCTCTCTCTCTCTTTCTCTCAACCATACACCCTCTACCCTTAACCCTGACCACTTAAACCCTAAAACAAAGAGGGGGAAAAGAAATCTATTATAAAAACCATATTTCATATAACACGAGCACGTTTTTAAGTAGAGATGTTACCGACTTAGCAAGAAATAATGCACTCAAGTTATAACACAAATGTGTTGTCTTCCACTAAAAATGGTAAAAAAACTCAATATACCTGTGATCTCAAGGCCCACATTCTACATATTCTCCTGGTTTTGCACGTGCTCTGACAAAAAGTAGCTTTTTGATGATGTTGTGAAGTGTGTAAGCATGTTTTTCACATTCCACCACCTTTTACATGATCTTTGTACCACATTTGCATGAAATAGCAGAGTTTTCACATTGAAAGACATAAAATATCAATTCAAGTTTGAATTCCATTGAAAACTGATATACAATTGAAGTTTGAAGGGGAACAAGCTTTTGAAAAAGTTGAATTGTTGTGGAGTTTGATGAAAGAAGAAGCTAAGGCTACATAATTGGGTTGAACTCCTCCATTTGAAAGTCTAGTTTTTTAGGTATGTGAATTTTGTACACATTTTATTTCATTCTATGATAGCTTGCTTTCATTTTTGTTATTTTGCATATTCTGTGCTGATCATTGTTTAGTTGTCATTATAACCTTAGGTTGAAAATGCACATTTTAAATAACACAATTATATACACTTGCCAATTACCATTTTAAACCTGATGCAAAGCATCTACTAGGATCCAAAAATCATCAAGGGTACTTCTAACCCTTACTTATATTGAAGAAGATCAACCAACAAACTCAGTCATATTTTCATCAAAATCCTTCAATTTCACTTGATTTCATATTTCCACAAAATATTAGAACTTAGCTTCAACTCTTTGTCAGACTCAAAAATAGATTAACCATCATAAAATTGATTATAACATAGCATATACCTGATTAGAAACTCATAACCATTCAATTGATTCATGATTCACTAATTCAAGAACTCAATGTTATAACTTACATGGCAAAATAACAACAAATCATGGAAGGTAACTACCAGCCTTTATCTAGACATCCAAGACACTATAATTAGAATTTTATTGATTGAAATAAACTAAATACACATTTACAAACCACTGATCCAACAAGATCTTTAATTCTTGTAGTCATAACATCATTTTGCACAAGGAGCCAACTTCTATATTTATTGAGAGGACAACAGCCAAACAATGGGTTGTTGTTTTCCCCTGCACACAACTTACAACAACCCAAAAATAATCTACTCCACCAAACTACAGAGCCTAGAATTCACTTACCTTGTGTATTGATGCAATCAGGGGAGGTCCTGTAAAAAAACTCAACACAAAATCAACCAGCAACAATAATTCACAATTAACAATTCATATAATCCACAATAGGCTTCTTTGTTACAAATTCATCAAAACTAGATTTATACACTAACTAGGCCTCAAATTAGGCCTCTTTTACAAAGGACCTTATCTTCAATCCTTTTCCAAAACACCAAACTCAATAGGGCAATAGTCTATATGTTATGAAACCAAGGATTCCACCATTTATTTTCATAAAATCACCTACCAAAATGCCAAATCACAAAATTGATGCAAAGGGGGATGGATACCTGCTCCAAATGACAAATAAATGATCTCAGATCAACCTCCAAAATAGATTTCAAATATCTCACCAAAATTCACCCTTTGAGCATGCTTCCCCTAGCAATATTCCAAACTTGATTCCAGACAGTTTTCTCAAGAACTTCCCAAAACACTTGGCAAATAAATTGTTGATTAAGATACCCTTTTAAGGGCTACACAACATACATCAGAACTAGGGGTGACTTCTTTGGACTATGTTTGACTTCCAATAAGCCTACCTAGAAAAAGGGTTCCTAATTAGCCCAAATTTTCAAAGGAAGTGCCTTTTAAAGGTAAGTTTTCCAATCAAACATTACTTTTCCCATATAAGGTCATTACCCTACTATCCCAAGAAACCCTCCAAAAAAAAAAGCAAAAATAAGGGTTTTCAAGGATTTCACAACTCCAAGACTCTCCCAGTCCTCCCAAGGGTCCAAACACCTTCCAATACCTCTGCAAAAACTTATCAAACACACAATGCTATTAAAATCATTAGTTTTCAGAATCATCATCATGGTTATTCACTTTCACATAGAAATGTGCTCTACCTAGCCTAGTGCATCACTCCACCGACCAAACGTGTGCTCTTCCAAACTCCTAAACACATTTGGCATCTACCTTATTATGTTTCACACCAATCCACTGAGTTAAAGATCCATTATAGTGGGTGGATTGGTGAAAATCAATACATTATAGCCTCAAACCCTTACACTGTCAAAACAAGGTAGAGTTGGAGAAACGATTGAAACTCTCTTCTAAAATGGAAGTAAGACACCAAACCTAATTCAAGTGAAGATGAATTCATGTATCAAAGATCTCAAATCATCCTACTAGTCCTTCAAGACTCATTTTACCTTTACCCCAAGGTGAAGGTACCCCTGCACCAAAAACCCTCCTTTTTACTCAAGAAACTAGCAGTTTATTGAAAACACTCATCCAACCCTCACACAATCTTATGAATACTTCAAACAGGTCTAAAATGGCCTACAAAAACTCAATTCAACAAGAAACCATGCTTCTCCAATGCAAAACACACTTTAGCATATCAAAACCACTTGAAATCTCATGGAAAACTCAAAATTCCACTCTAGGGCTTCATGCCCAACACCCTTTTAGACCTCCCCTACACACAAAAAACATTCCCTCACTTATTTATTGATAATGAAGACCCATTCCACCAATTATAGTAATCACAGTGAGTGGAATGGGCCAATTTACATAATGTGACCTAAATTGTCCATGCTAGGTTAACTCTTGTACATGATGATTGTAAGTATTCTTTATGAAGCCTTGAATGACATATATTTTGATTAAATTGAATGGATACATTTTTTAGGAACTAATATTCACCTCATTACCATGTTATAGATAAAATTATCTGCCATGTCGAAAAAATGAACAAAGAGGAAACTAACAGATGAAGAGAATGAAACCTTGAAAGAAAAGGAGAGAGTTTGAGTGGCAGCATATCGTGAAAAGAAGAAATTGGAAACGATTGACAAAAATAATCCAATTGAAGAAGAACCTCAACCATCAAAAAGAGAAAGGGGATTGGCAGCACAAAAGGCATGAATGTGAAGGCATTGTGATAAGACAAATTCGGATACCATAGTTGGAGACACACCCTCTACAACAAGTTCATATGAAGGGACACCATTAAGCACAAATGAATATAGAGGGACACCATCTACCGCAAGTGAATATGGAGGGACACCATCTACCATGAGTGAATATTGTTGGACACCATCCAACACATCTCAAGTTGAGAGTACATCATCACTCAGATTTGACGAAGAAGGTATGCCATCATCCCCACGTGAACTTCAAGGTATGTCTTCTTCTCCACCCTCGATCGAAGGTACGCTATCTATCCCACCTCAATTAAATATTGATGAAATTCCTATTGTTGAGATGTATGTACCTAGGAGAACACCACCTAGAATTTTCCATAGAAAGCCAAAGTATTTGATTAATATTCATGATGATATTTTGCAGCACATAGAAGGTAAGATTTCAACACACACTTGTAGAAGATATGCTGATGAGATTTGGAAAATCTTCTTTGAAAGGCTAAATGAGACCGCAAGATGTCAACTATTTTTTGAAATGATGTGGGGTGTAAAGTATAGGAACATCATGAAAACTCTTGGGTTAATAACATTGAATGCATCGAGTGAAGACACTATTGTGAAGAATCTAATGGATGCTTATGAGAGCGTGGGTAAGACCACATGCTCAAAGGATAGTAATTTCAGCTGATGTGTCATTACATCGACTTTGGTAAGCTGTCAAACAAAGAAATCTCATCTCATTAGAAAGATAGGTGAAAAATGGGAATTAGTAGAAAGACTTTATCAAGAGCCATTCAAAGGCGGCAAAGAATTGAGGGCACTGATTCAAATGAATTATGGGCATTCTAGGGAATACTATCACAAAAAGATAAATAAGTTGTTGAAGCCTTGAGAACACTAATTGAAGAGTATTGCAAGAATAACACAAGGCCATCTCTGAATCAAAGGGATGTGGTAAGAAGGAAAATCGGTTGTCAGAACCGTGAACCACATCCAAAGTATTTTTTAGATATGACTCAAACCCAATTTTTTCATAAATTTGAATATGGTTATCCTCAAATTAGTATTTATCAAAGATTTTTTGAAATGATTAAATATTTTTATGTCAAGATAAATCACACATGCACTACTTGTTGTTGTAGACTACATATTGAATTCTCTAACCATTATGATGTTTATCATCTATATGTTTAGATTTGCATACTAACAATGTTTTGCACGATTATGGCATAGAAGCCCCACCAAATTCTCCAAGAGAGTTCTTATTAGAAAAATTATGTGAAATAGAGGATGGCCATATATTTTATAAGACAGCATGCTTGGATGGTTCATATGAGCATTGCGGTGGCTTCCAGTGTATGCTAGTATGTCAACATATGGAAAGCACAAACGAGGTGGGATAGAAACTTGTAGAGTTCAAGAAGTATAAAACAGTGGTGTATGCTACAAAAGATGGCTCTCAAGCAAAAAGGTGTGATTTGGTTATTGAGAAGATTCTAGAGTACTAGTTTATGTCCATGTTTCATGACAATATACTATCTGAGTATGCAATGCATACCCATAGAGCCTGATGGTTGGACACGTAATTCAAGCTATGCAAGGACACATTTTGAGTTGGCAACATAGTATCAATGGTTGAATTTGTGAAGAACTACACTCTACAACCACAGCATGAGGTGTAGTCACAGTATTACAACTCCACACAGGTTTTGATATTTGTGGACATAAAATTCATTCATGCATCTGATAGTACAGATAACCAAAGGAATATATTGATGGAGTATGACTTTTGCACTAGTGATTATCGCACACATTCTCTAGAGTTTGTGCAAGGTTGCTTCCAAATGTTCTACAATGGTTTGGCTTAGAGGGGCATAGCATACGACCGACATATAATATGGTCAGATAATTGTGCAGCACAATTCAAGAACTCGTGCATGTTCTACCGGTTGTGCAGGATGCATGTCATTACAGGTGTTCAACATATGTGTAAATTTTGTGAGGTTGGGCATGGAAAGGGGGAGCATGATGGTGCAGGAGCATGTGTGAAAATAGCATTAGCATGAGAAGATTTAAAGTATAAAGACAGTGCAAAGTTGATAGATGCAAAATCAATCATCGCGTGGTGTAATGCTTTGATGGGTCTAGGTAATGAAGGTATATCTTCAATTCATATATTTTTTTGGTCGATGGATGATACTAACATTGCACCATATGAGGAATATTGTACACTAATAGGATCAAGTGAGGTACACTCTTTCCTTAGCTCAAATGTAGGTTCATGGAGTATCAATACACGAAAGATGGCATTCTTTTGTTCTTCATGTGCAATGCAAGCCTGGAATGATTGTGAGTCAAGGGAGTGGGTTGAAAAATGGTTGACAAGTTATCTTAGCCCACTTCACACGTATCTCCCTCTGACGACATTGGAACTGACACAAATGGAATCATCGGTCGACTTTGACCACGTATCAAATCTATTTCAACTAGGTGATATATCTACTTGCTTAGTTGTTGAAAATCTATATCGTTATCTTAATTTGTAGTGTATTCATAATGTTGACTAATTTCAAGAGATTTGTTGCACATATCAATGTAGGATATATTTATGCAATTATTGCAAATGAAGACAATGAAGAGGGAATGGACTATTACTTGTGTTGTTGTGTTGAGGCCAAAAAAAAATTGGAGGCCCCGGTTATGGATGGAGAAAACATTGAATACCCTACAGGCTCAATTGCGGTTATTGGAACGTGGCTTAGAAGGTACCCAAATTTGAGTGTTAAGCATTGATTGTTTTAGGACTTTGGCACGCATCATAAGATT
Organism: Sequoiadendron giganteum; assembly: GCA_007115665.2. NCBI lineage: Eukaryota > Viridiplantae > Streptophyta > Pinopsida > Cupressales > Cupressaceae > Sequoiadendron > Sequoiadendron giganteum. The sequence continues at coordinate 495,458,967 of CM021106.1, forward strand.
TTTCATTACTCGAACCTTGTCATGGCATCCAATGTTCATTTGACAAAATATGGGGGTAGACCTTTGAACAAGACCTTGTGGAAGGTCTGTGAATCTGACCATGAGGCAATACTTGACACAATAAAGAGTAGAGAAGACCCAGATGGTTCATTGGATTAATTTGTAAGTATATGCACATTGGTTCTTATTAATTTATACTTGTATGCACATTAATTTTTTTGATTCCAATGCTATCATCTTCTTTTAATTTTCCTATTTGTAAGTAACCTATTACATAGTGATTGGTGTCCCCTTGCACAAAATGTAGATATATGAGCCATCTAAGAGAATTTCAGCCAAAAAAGCAATGCAACATCCTTATTTTGATGATCTTGACAAATCTCAATCATGATTTTAAGTCATTAGAAAAGTGTGTTCAAAGATTGGTGAGGGAATTTTAAGTTATTCATTTGAATTTAACCTTATCATGAGCAGCTATGATGTAGACATTATAAGAGCATCTCAAATTTCAACTTACTCTATTCATGAGAGGTGTTGTGTGCAATAGGTATGTTGGAATTACCAATGAAGATGTATGACCAAGAGTGACTAAGTTGTGAGACTTGCATGCCTATTTTTAAGTGCCTTCCATCTATTTTCATTTCATTTCCATTTTGGATGCTCTTTCTTTTTCTCTTTTACTTTACATATTTTTAAGTAAACTACTGAAAAATTGATTGATCTCTCATTGCATAAAATGTTGATTTATGAGCCATCAAAGATAATCTCAACCAAAAAAGAAATGAAACATCCTTATTTTTATGATATTGAAAAATCTCAATTCTAATTTCAAGCCATTATAAAAGAGTGTGTGAAGCTTAGCGAGAGAATCTCATGTTACTCAATTGAAGTTAACCTCATAATGAGCACCTATGATGTAGACATTTAAACAGAATCTTGAATGTATGAGTGAAATTGTAAAATATCTGTGAGAATGAAGTACCTAAGGCATTGTAATGAGATTTACTCAAATACTATGATTTTGGAGTTCATGTTTGGTGCAATAGCACCTTGTTCTCTAAATGCCTTCAATAGGCAAATTTGTAAAATTTGAATTTTGAAATGTAAACAATGTGAAAAAGGTCATGTGAAGGTCGTGTGTAATGTATTCAAAGTCTCAAAGAGGTAATTAGGTGATTAGAGAAGTGATATAAAGCATGCAAGGTCGAGCAAAACAGGGATCTTTTGTATTCTTGAATATTTACAATCAATAAAGTCCCTATTTTAATGATTTTATGAGTTTTTCTAGTTGTTCATTAACTTGTACGGCATGTACAATAGTTTAAGGCCTTGAATCTTTTTGTTTAAGTTAGAATAGTGAATTATATTTCATTTGAATCTATTTAGGAGGGTATCCAATGAGTTTTTCATTAGTTTGAACTATTTTTTCTCAACTCGGTTTGTAAACCCTCAAGATAGGGGTTTTGAGAATCTAGATAACCAATCATGACTACTCCACCAAATTTGATAGTTTAGATCAATGGAGTAAGTTAGTCTTAGGATTTTTTAGGTGTGTGTGTGTTTATTTGTGTAGGGGAATTCAAGAAACAAAGTTGGAGTTGTTGCTATAGGGTTTTATGATAAATTTCCAAGTGAAAAGTGTGGCTCCAAGTGAAAAGTGTGAACATGTGCATAAAAAATGACCTTCTTCGTTGTCCTCATTAGGCTAACTAGGCGTAATTTACGAAGGAACATACCTTTAAACATTCAACAACCCCCTGAAATTTTTGGGGCAGCAATTATCATGTATCCAAACCCTCAGATCCACAATTTGTCTCAGGAGAAACTCACTCCACCATGCCAAACCAAAACCCTTATTTTATGCTAGTATAAAGAGGGTTTATTGAAAGGAATGGTTCCACACCTTACCACAAAATTCCACAACCTTAGACCTTCTTAAAATCACCTACAAAAACTCAAAAGACAATCACCCAACCTCTACATGCAATATTTTATCAAACCCTAGGGTGAAACCTCATTTTCCATGCCCTTTTCCATCAAAATCTACAAGGGCAGCAACACAAACTCCATAAAACTTATTCTGAACATTTCACTTAGAAACTTCTCATCTAATCCTACAGGATTGTGTTGGGACCATCTAAAAAAACCTCTCTCAGTTTTGGCTATTTCAGATTGGTTTTCCCGTGGCGACGGATTTTCACTTGATGGAAAAAGTGTCAAATGCAAGCAGTGCAAAGTTGCAAAGTGGTGCAACTTTCACTTTGCAACTCATGTGACCAATCAGACTATTCCAATGCATCTAAATAGGTATTTTTATTCTAGGAATGGTCCTCTTTCACACCCAAACATGCGGAATCGCTCTGAGGTACATTCAACCGAATCAATCCCTTAAGGGTCCAAAGTGCAAAATGGTTGCAAACTTCAACATGCTATTACTCATATACCATGATGCTTAGAAACTTCCCATCTGATCATACAAGATTGCATTGGGTCCCTATACAAAAACCTCTCTCGGTTTTGGCTATCTCGAGGTGGTTTTCTCGTGGCGACAGATTTGATGGAAAAAGTGTCAAATGCAAGCAGTGCAAAATTGCAAAGTGGTGCAACTTTTTCTCTATAACTCATGTGACCAAGCAGACTATTCCAACGCATTCAAATAGGTATTTTTACACTATTAATGGTCCTCTTTCAAACCCAAACATGCAAAATTGCTCTAAGGTACGTTCAACCAGATCGATCCCTTAAGGGTCCAAAGTGCAAAACGGTTGCAAACTTCAGCATGCTATTACTCAGATACCATGATGCTTCAAAACTTCTTAACTGATCCTATAGGATCACATTAAGCCCCTCTACAAAAATATCTCTCGGTTTTGGCTATCTCAGAGTGGTTTTCCCATGGCGGTGGATTTTCATTTGATGGAAAAAGCGTCAAATGCAAGCAGTGCAAAGTTAAAAAGTGGTGCAACTTTCATTCTATAACTCGTGTGACCAAGCGGACTGTTCCAATGCATCCAAATAGGTATTTTTATGCTAGGCATGGTCCTCTTTCACACTTAAAGACGTAGAATCGCTATGAGGTGCGTTCAACCAAATCAATCTCTTAAGAGTCCAAAGTACTAAATGGCTGCAAACTTCAGCATGTTGTTATTCAAATACTGTGATGCTTAGAAACTTCTCATCTAATCCTACAAGATTGTGTTGGGCACCTCTAAAAAAATATCTCTCGGTTTTGGCTATCTCGGAGTGGTTTTCCCGTGGTGGCGAATTTTCACTTGAAGGAAAAAGTGTCCAATGCAAGCAGTGCAAAGTTGCAAAGTGGTGCAACTTTCATTCTGCAAATTGTGTGACCAAGCAGACTATTCCAATGCATCTGAATAGGTTTTTTTACACTATACATGGTCCTCTTTCATAGCCAAACACATGTAATAGCTTTGAGCTACGTTCCATCGGATCGATCCCTTTAGCCTCCAAAGTGCAAAATGGCTGCAAACTTCAACATGTTGTTACTCGAATACTGTCATGCTTAAAAACTTCTCGTCTAACCCTACAAGATTATATTGGGCCCCTCTACAAAATCCTCTCTCGGTTTTGGCTATCTCAAAGTGGTTTACCCATGGCGACGGATTTTCACTTGATAGAAAAAGTGTCAAATGCAAGCAATGCAAAGTTGCAAAGTGGTGCAACTTTTGTTCTACAACTCATGTGACCAAACGAATTGTTCCAATGCATCCAAATAGGTATTTTTATGGTAAGCATGGCCCTCTTTCACACCCAAACACGTTGAATCACTCTGAGCTACGTTCAACTAGATCAATCCCTTAAGGGTCCAAAGTGCAAAAGGGAAGAAAACTTTGATAGGCTATTACTCAGAAATCGTGATGCTTACAACCTCTCCATCTGAGCCTATAGGATCACGTTGGGCCCCTCTACAATAACCTCTCTCAATTTTGTTATCTCAGAGTCATTTTCTTGTGGTGTCCAATTTTCACTTGATATAAAAAGTGTCAAATGAAAGCAGTGTAAAGTTGCAAAGTGATGCAACTTTCATTTTTCAATTTGTGTGACCAAACTAACTACTCGAACGCGTCCCGTTAGGTAGGTTTACGCTAGGCATGGTCCACTTTCGTACAAAAACACACGAAATTGATCTGAGTTGCATTCAACCAGCTTGATCCCTTATGATGGCATGCAAAATAATGGAAAAGAGAAACATACAAACAACGGTTGAGAAGTCTAAGTATTCAACACAAAAAGCATATGATCATTGGTGCAGAGCACCTTGTTCCTCCATTTGATGAAGAAGATCTAATTCAGTGGTTTTAGTCATTATAATGTCAAATAAGGCCATGATAGCCCATTCTGTAATCTTGCTTTTAGTTTTGAGTTAGTGTGGAGTCATTTGAGTCAATTATGAAAGTAAAAATAATAAAATAGCATTGGCAAAGGCATTGAAAGATATTACTAACATTGCCCCTATTCAAAATTCAGAATTTAGGCCTTAAAAGCAAGGTTGGATGAGGTGAAAAGAAGAAATTGCTTGAGAATAAGTTAGAATAGGTTGGAAATAGGGTGAGGTTGTGGAGTTTGATGTGTTCAAATAGTCTGCAAGGACAAGGGAGGTCAAATTATGTTATGCAATGATTCCCTCATTGGGAATAGAGGGGTTTTGAATGAAAAAGAGAGGTTTGAGGGAGTAAAAGTGGGTAAAGTCAAGGGGCAGCATAATTTGGTGGTCAATTAAGTTTGTGTAGGTAGAATGAAGAGTATTAGAAGAGTTTTTGAGGTTGTATGACATTTGGCTATGGGTTTTTCAATAAACCCTCATGAAATTTGAGAAAAGTGAGGGTTTAGAGGATAGTGGGGTTAGAGGACCAATCACGCCCTAAAAATTGTGGATTTTTCAGACTGATAAATGTTGCCCAATGGTTCTTTATAATTGGAAGAGTGATTCAGAGCATGTTTCTTTGTTAAATAGACCTATTCAGGGGTCTAGGACAACATTGAGTCCATTTCTTGTTTGTATTATAAATTATAACTTTATTTCTCCCGAGTCCATTTCGTATACAAGAAATAATATTGCAAAAATTTGACATATAAATCTTTCAACGTGTTTATATGGTGACGCATCAAGAACATATTGGAATCTTTTTATGAATCATTTCATGGAATGCCAATTGAAAATGTGTTTTTTTCTTTTAGATAAAGTTGTTTAGCATCAATCAATTAATATTCAAGACAAACCATGAAAGACAAAAATGATCAATGCTAGGACTAACCAATTAATAAGTATACACGTGAATAAGTCAAGCATTTACATGTGAATAAGGGAGGCACAAGTACTTAAAAACATGTAAGCCTCAAGAAGTATACACACGAATACATAGTATACACAAATTAATACAAAGTATATGCACAAATACAACGTATATTCATGAAAACACGTAAGCCACAAATTATACATTGGAACACACGTAAGTCACAAAATATACACATAAGTTGTAAAGTATACACTTGAATACACGTAACTCATATCTATTGAACCATCAACTTAGAATGAAAATATGGACACCATCGATAAAAGATATTTATATTAACCAAATAGCCATGTAGGCATACATCAATATATGTCGATATAAGCCATGTACTAACATCTATAACAATGAATGTAAATTGAAATTTACTAATTTTCCTCATACCTCCCCTATCAGAGCCATCGAGGATTGTATAGCAAATGACACACCAATCTCCATTGTCCTCGTCGTACTCGGGGGTGTTTCGGCTTGCAACATCTGAAAATATAACAACAAATTATTCAACGTAATCAACAATGTGCATATAAACTACACAAATATATTAAGTAAAATTCATTAGTTAAACTCTTATTCTAATACCTTGATGTAGGTTTGAGTAAATCCACTACCTAGAGAAATGTTCCCTCAAAACCTCCAATATTAGCATGTTCAAAATCCAAAATCACATATTAAAATACCATTCATAAAACAATGCTATTAACATGTAATAAATTTATAATTGTTTGCTAGTTACATAACCTAGCGATAGGTGTATTGCAGAAATAAGTTGGGGGGGGTGGGTGGGGGGCGGGGCGGTGTATCCAGTCTCAACATTGTGACCTTGCAATTTTATTAAAATCATAAAACATTTTTAGTTAATCTTGCATTTCAAAATTGAAATTTAATAAATTAAATTCAATGAACATGCTAACTTTTACCTAACTATCAATGTCATACGCCTCATGAAAAATATTAATTTCCCTCTCCATCTCCATAGTTGCAGACGAATCTTGCATATCAACCTCATGAGTGTCAGTGGGGTCATATGAACAATTTTCCCCACAAGATTGACACACATGGGTTTGAAGGCCACCACTTGAAGACTCCCTTGAATGATGCTGTAGAATAGGGCTAGTATGATGGATGACACTCTAGGTCAAATTTTTGATCACCTACAATGTCTCTACATCAGCACTTTCCTTCACGACGGAAGGCACAACAACGTGCTCACGAGGCGGCCTAGCGAGAGCTCATCTACCTTGTCGCATAGGATTTGGCTATGCACCAGGTCTATCCTACGCCAACCCCCCACCTCTCCCTTAGAAATCCCTCATTTCAAAATAATTTGGGATTTTGTTCAATATGAACTCGTTGTATAGTTTCCTAAGGAAATATTGTGGGACTTCACAATTGTTACATGGTGGGTAATCGAAGACCGTGTACCACCTATCATAAAACTAGTTCCTAATCTGTTGGTGGTGGTACCAATGAATAGGAAACCTCTTCACATTAAGGGTAAGATTTTGATTTGTGCGTGGGTCAGTGAATAATGAGCACAAATCACCTTTTGTGATTTTTAAATCCTTTACATCTTTATATGATATTTTATTTGCATAATAATCCCTAGCCGCCTACCTCCTATCTTGTCATCCAAATATTTGTTTTCTAATTGAATCTAAATTTTTTAAGATATCTTTCAATGAACTTTCTAGGGTCATTCTTTCTACAGTTGAACCATTTGGATCACTCAACCTACTGATTAAATCCTCAATTTTTTTCTTTTGTTCTCAATTTCACTCATTAAATTTTGTTGAGTGTAAGGAGGGGGTTGAGTGATTGGTGGAGGAAGTTGTTGCTGTGGCTGATTTTGTTCTTGAGGATTTGGTTTCTCTTCTTGTTCAAGATTTTGAGGGTTTGTAGGTTTATTTGTATCTCCTACAAATTCAAATAAATATATATCAAATTCAACCTAAAACTAACAAATTCAAAACAAAAACCAAAAAATCCTTACCTCTCACACCTCCTCCTCCTCGTAGCAACATCGTTGCGAAGAAATAATAATTTTTGGTGAATAATTTTGTAGAATTCCTCCTCCTAGAATGTGAGCGCGAAAAATGGGGGTTTTGGCCATGGGGAGAAGAAAAAATAGTCAAGATAAAAATGACAGAGTTTCACTTTTTATTTTGCTCGCGTTATGAATTTTCAAAAAAAAAAATTGAAAGTGGCCTCAAATTGGCTACCCATTTCCATGCACCCACCCATATTCATTTAGGTTGCAGAGCTTTGGCTGAGGAAAATTGTATCATCCACCTTGCATTGCTTGCTTAACCTTAGGGAATTCAAGGTCATTTGCACCTCTCATATTGTAGATTAGGAAACTTACCAAGTCCTTGATCAGTCCATTGTTACATGCTTAGATTGTTTACTACCTCATCTTTTCTATCAATCAATTTCCATCATCATTAGGTCTCAAACTTATGTCATAATTTAGACTCACATTTTCAAAACATCATCTCATCAAAATCTTAATCATTTTGGCATCATAACAATTTGGTTTGTTACATTGGACTACCATATCTTGGTTGGTAACCTTTTTCTTAGGTCTAAAGGTATATATCGTGTCATTTGGCATCCCTTAGTCTCATTTTATCTTTATTAAATACCATATCTTTTGGTCATTATCATCCTTGCATTATCATTTTTGTTCTTATATATCCAAAAAATCACAAAAAAACATAGCATAGTTTCATATCATCTTGCATTACCACCTTGCATTATCTTCCTCAAATTGTAAGTCTTATATAGTTCAAACAAGGTCATGAGGAAAAATAAAGGAAATGGACTCTTCAAGTGATCCCCTTTTTAATCCCGTCAGTGAAATGAATCTTAGATCAAATTCAAATCCACCTCAAACACCACAAAGAGAAACATCAAATCCATTCTCCAATCTCATGTTAACTGATATCAACAGATGTTTGACCCTCAAATAAATTGAGCATTCCACTCAAGACCCAAGAATAATATGAATTATGGATGAGCTTGTTAGCACAAACCATAATAATTTCTTTCTCACACTTTCCAAGAAAAGTGCTAAACTCCCCTTTGACTTTGACACTTCTAAAATTGTGGAGAGAGCTACACAAACACAAACCCAAGGTTTCAATCAAAATACATTTTCACTAATAATTTCATCCTCACAATAAATGTTCACTAGGCTACCACTTGGAGCAACAACACACATTGCCACAAAAACACATATCCCCAATCCCCCAACATTCAGGACCAAGAGAACTCATGCCACAACACAAGGACAAACTTTTACATTTGGTATCCCATTTTCTTCATCATCTAGCTCCATGCGTATGAAATTCACAAATCCTTTTGGAACTCAGAACATTACACCATCAATTAATGAAAATCAAAACCAACCAAATAATCAAGTATAATTCACATTGTTACACATAAAGTACTAAACCAATCCCAAAATACAAATAAAGGTCCAACACCTTAATTTCAAAACATGAGTCAAGGTCCAACACCTTAATTTCAAAACATGAGTCAAGGTCCAACACCTCAGTTTCAAAATGCAAATCAAGGTCCAACACCTCAATTTCAAGATACCAATCATGGTCCAACGCCTCAATTTCAAAAAATCAATCAAGGTCCAACACCTCAATTTCAAAATATCAATCAAGGTCCAAAACCTCAATTTCAAAATATCAATCAAGTTCCATCTCCTCAATTTCAATATTTCATACTTAACACAAACATGGCTTTTGGGACAAATTTTAAAACTAATGCCCTTTTATTTCAACATGTCATGTCAAATGCCAATTTCATTCCTCAAATTCAAACCAACACTAATACAATGTTTACACATAGAAATCAACAAACTAATCAGAATCCCATGCAACAAAGTGTCAACCCAAATCTAACATTTGACCATCTAAACACTCTCAACATCAACACCAATGCCATCATGCAAAATGAACCTAACACAACACCATCTCCTATAGAAACTTTGATGCAATAGATACAACAAATATAACAACAAATAGCATACATGCAATCGGGAACAAACAAAAAGACATATTTTATGGATGAATTGTGTCTTTATCCATTTGACAGAAACCTATACATGCCACCTTTTTCCCCACACTTCACTCCAAATTTTAACAATTATAAAGGAAAAGGGGATCCAATGGAACATATACGATAATTTAACACGACATGTATGGATATCACTTTTGAGCCTACATATTTGATGAGACTATTTCCATGAAGCATTTCAAAACTGGCCCTCTATAATGATTTGCACACCTTCCTCCTGGGATATGGACATGGGGCGAATTGGTTGACAAATTCACTAATCATTTTTCCTACAACATAATAAGTGATATGGCTCTAGAAAAACTATGCACTACCAAATAATATGAGGGGGAGTCAAAAAATTCTATCAAAGATGGAGAAGCATGGCCAACAAATGTCCTTGCCACATACCTAAAAAATAGTTGGTTCCAATCTTCATAGAAATCCTCAACACTGAATTGATGATTCAACTTCAAATCCAATGTTGAGGATATCATCGAGAAAGGGGTCTTTATTGAAAAGGCTCTAAGGATTAGTCAAATTTTTCAAAGAAACTCCAAAAGCTAATAATGAAAAAATAAAATTTTGGTCTCAAAATAAGAACATCACTAATGATGGTGTTGTTTATGCTAAAGTGATAATCAAAGGTCATCCCACTATTCACCTTAAGGGTCCCTCCACATCAAACACTCAAAGATCCAACATTGATCAAGCAATGAATTTTGCCTAGAACAACCAACAACGTAGAGGACCTCCATGCACTAAAGGATGTATACACCCTTAGGGGAGCCTATTGAATTAGTCCTAAAGAAAATTTTGTAGTCAAATGTCATCCAACTCCTAAATGTTAGATCATATGAACCAACATTGGTCAAACCTAATTGGTGGAATGAAAATGAATACTATGAATATCATTGTAGAAAAGGACATAAAACATCTTCATGTTGGAAATTGAAAAACCTCATTCAAGACTTTATTGAACAAGGAGACATTTTAGTGGATAATCCACAAGGCAAAACCAAAGTTGATCATACCATATTTAAAACCCCCTTGCAAGATCATGACAAAGGGAAAGCCTCTAGTTCAGGGAATAATAATAATGCCAATTATACCCACGTCATGTATGATTACACCATTAACCACATACAAGCCTTTGATGATCATGTTGTAACTATCAAAATCAACAATAAAATTTTAGAATACATTGTTACCACTCACAAATCTAAGGCGACCCTATAAGGGGCTATCTCTAATCTACAACCAAAAATTTAGTACAACCTCCTTGGTCATCTAGGAAAGACACCCACATAGATATCCATCCTTGAACTACTTCACATTTCCCCAAAGCACAGGGCCATTTTGGACAAAGCCTTGCAAGATACATCTGTACCTTTTGACATAAATGTCAACCAATTCTAGGCCATGGTTGGATGCCTAGCTACACCTCACCATGTCACCTTTTCTGAACAAGATCTTTCCACACAAAATCCAAATCATAATAATCCCCTACACCTTGAAGTCTACATTAATAAACATAAAATCATATGAGTCTTGGTAGATGATGGAGTAGGTTTGAAAATATGCACTCTAAAAAATTTCACAACATTGGGACTCTATGAGGCTTGTATAAATCAATCTAATACCATCATTATCAAGGATTATGATGATGTTGAGCACTCATTTGAGGGATTAATCACACTTCCCATAAGGGTTGGCCCCACTATTCAAAACACAATGTTCCATGTCTTAGATTTGGACTTGTCCTACAATCTTCTCCTAGGTCACCCATGGATTCATGCCATGAGAGTTGTACCTTTCACTTACCATCAATGTATGAAGTTTCCCTATGATGGCATTTAAATTACTATACCAATCAATCCTAATCCATTCCAATACTATAATAATCTGAGAGGGAATATTGAATTTCAAGTGCATGTTAATCAAGAAGATTCATCCTCCACCTCATCACATTACATTGATCCATATTCCTTGGTCAAATAATACACTACATTCACTATACCTTCCAAAACTAAGGTCAAAATCCATGACATGGGATGTGGAGAGTACTGTATGGATAGTTCATTTTGTGTTGAGACATCATCCGCAAGAGTTCAAATGTTAATGTTGCTAAGGATATCTAGGCTCTTGAGATGATGTTAAGTTATCTTCAAATGGTTGTGCCTAGATTGAGACCTTTTTGGATCCTTATGATACCTTCATCTTTACCATATCCGCCCATGATCCTATTGAGGATGTTCAATATCATCCTTCTCCATCTCATGATTCTTTTATTTTCACTCCATCTTTTGAACCATCACCCTTTCATTTCAACCATCTGAAGTTAGGATATGTATCCCCTACTATTGCCTCTACTAGAAGTATTCTTTCCAACTCATTAAGGATGTACAAGCTTCTTGTGATGTTAATAGTGTCAAAAAGGATAGTCTTGAAGAATCCATTGAGTGTATCACTAAATTTTTTTATGAACCACACATTCTTGTCACTTCATCTATTTCATCCACCTCCCCCACATCCATCTACCTCATAGACATGGATCAAAAAGTATCACCTCATGAAAATAATGAAGATATAGTTTAAGAATCAAAAGTGAAAGTGCCTTCTTCAAATGGAGATCTAAAATCAAAAGAAAGAATGAAAAGAAACAAAAATCAAGAAAAGTCCTTTAGTCAAAATAAAAAGCTATTGGACAAGTCAAAGATAAAAATAAAATTCAAGAATGAAAGTAAGAAAGTAAGAAAAAGTTAATCTCCAATTATGCCTCTTCATCAAAAATAACTAGGGGCATCTATCAAAGTAGAATGTCAAAAGAAGAGCTTGTTGATCCAAGGTCTCCATTTCCATCCTCTTCTCCTAATCCATACACTCTACTAAATCCATTTATATCCGCTCATCCATCATATCACTCTATCTCCCTTGGTGATGTTTCTTAATGCACCTTTGACAATGACCCCTTGACGTACTATAACACATTGGTTACCCAAACTTATTTTCATATGAAGCCTAACAGCCCATTTAGTATGCACATTAGGAATCATACCCTAGCTCCCTTCATTCACTGCATCAACCATCCTCTATGTCCATCATCCATACCTTTCATTCAAATCATATCCCTTCATCCAACATGGTCATCTAGGGATGAGCCCAATTGGTTGGGTCCCTACATTATGGTAGCAACATATGGATCCAATGCTTATCAGTTGTCTACTCTTGAAGGTTAACCATGACCTGAGCCTATCAATAGCATGCACCTTTGCAGGTATTACACATAGCTTCTAGAGAATCCCATTAAAAGTCAAAAATACAAAAAATAGTCACCCTGATGAAAACCTAGTAAACAGACGTCTTGGTGACACCAAAAAAATTGAAAAATTATTAAAAAAAATAGTAAAGAGAAATGATTCATCCAATAGTGAAAACCACTTTGGTGGCACTCTGGATAAGTACCATGGTGAAACCCTGGAAAACAGGCTCCATGTGTAGTCAATCTCTACTCTATCGTCTACCATCATTCTATCTGGTTTTTTTCATATTTTATCCATCCATTCTCACATATAATTTGTCCAAAATAAAGCTTTGTAATCCTTCTCATGGCTTGAGAACCATCAACATTTAGCATCCTTCATCTCTCATGACCATCCTTTGCATCCATCGATCCCCTCACATATAATAAGTTGGTCTTATACTTGACTTACATATTTATGGGTTTCTACACATGGTATCAGCCTTCAAAACGTCAAAAATCCAAAAAAATCATAAAACATTCATAATCCATAAAAATCATAAAACATTTGAAATCCAGAAAAAATCATAAAACCTTCAAAATCCAAAAAAATCATAAATCGTCAAAACTCCAAAAACAAAGTCAAGAGTTTGTGTCAGTCCAAGTCCAGTCAAACTATGTTGTCTCTATGCATTGCTACATAGGCAAGGCCATCTTTCGATGAGCCCTTGAGGAACTAAGTTAGTCCCTTATGGTTTTGTTGAGTTGAATCAATCATGATTTGCATCTTAATAGTGAGTCATTTTTTGTCCAAGTCGGTTGAACTACGATATCTCTGAGTGTATGGCATAGGCAAGGCCATCTTTCGATGAGCCCCTAAGGCACTAGGTCAATCCTTTAGGGCTTTTTGGGTCTATCTCGGTCTATCATCTTTAGTCCTATAATAATGTGTCTCTTGTTAAGAACAACACTTCAGACACAAAAAAACAAATATGTAAACCAAATCTTGAATCAACAGATCAACCATCTAACTAGTCTTCAATCCAAACAAATCAATTGCCTAATCATCAATCCTGGTCAATTCAATAGTCTTATCATTTTATCTTATTCGGGATGTGTCCTTCCTAAATTTGGTCATTTGTCAACCTTATCATTTTCCTTATACGAGATAATCAATCAATATTTTCAATTGGTCAATTCTATCAGCCATAAATCTGGTTAATCAATTTGGTCAAACAATCAATCTTGGTCAAGAAATTAATCTTTTCAATCAATCTATTTGTTCAAATAATCAATCAATCAACATTATCAATTAATAAACCTTGTCAATCAATCAATCTGGTCAATCAACCAGCTAAACTTGTCAATCCATCAATTAATCAACCTCGTAAATCCTATCAACAAATAAATTTTGGCAACTGATCTAAATGGTTGTTGACTTTGTTTGTCTAGTTGGTTTTATCTTTTTGATTTGTCTTTGGTCATGTTACTAGACACCTCGAGGATGTCACGCAAAGGATTTAGAGGAGCGATGATGGATCATGACCTATTTTCTTTCTTATTGTTGCTTGTGGTTTGTCTTGACAAAAACACTGGGGCCACTTTATCCTCAATATGATTCAAGACATTCCTTATCTGTTGAGTGTCTATTTTCGCAAAGGGGTAACATTGCACACCTTAGTAGTCATACCATGGTTTTTATTATCCATTTGCTATAGTTTTGTCACCCAATGATGATAAACATGTAAGTTGGCATCTATTAAGAAAGAATATCAATCCCTCTTCAATCATCTAACTTAATGCTAGCATTTTACTCTCGCTAACATTTATTTTCATCAATTTTTGCATTATCCACCATCAAATTTTCTTATCGAAATAATTTTTCAAATTTTTTAAAATTTGCAAAATTTTCCAAGGGGGCATAGGTTATCCCATCTTCACCAGGGCATATTCTAAGCTGTATTTTCCTATTTATTCTTTGATGCAACATTCAAATGACTTTATATTGTATCAAAGAGGGGAAAACTATAGAGTCTAAAAAATGTCCTAGGCCAGCGAACATTATTTTCCACATTAATTATTCTTCCCTATATAATTGAATAATTTAAATTATTTGATTATTATATAAATTCATATTCTTGTATTTATTAAATAATTCTTAATTATTTAATTAATTCATTTCCCTTTCTTTATTCTTACTTTGATTAATTCTTATTTATTTAATTGCATTACTAATTAATCTTTTTCCCCTATAATTAAATAAATTCTTATTTATTTAATTATTCATGTTCCTATTTTTTTTTTTTTTTTTTAATTTTTTTTTGTCTCTAAACGTAATAGAGAAACCCTAGCCCAAATACAAAAAGTACCCATTCAAATCCATGGAGGTCGATAAAGATGACACATTTTCAAGTGTTTCGATTGATGTGGTCTACATAGAGGATGTAAAAAATACATTCATGAACCAATAGTAGAAATCGACCATACAAAATTTGAGAAGTCAAGGAAAATCATACTCGCTCCAAACCAAATTTCATATTCACCACAATATCAAGAGGTGGGAAGGAAACACCTTAAAGCATGGAAGGATTACCCATATTTCTACGATGAGAATAACTAGATTAGATTGGTACTAAGCATAGTCCATGATGAATTCATTCATTTGGAAAAATCATACCACATTAACGAGGAAATTCATGTGGCGACAAGACTAAGCATGGTTGGGGAAGTCTAGATAAATAAATGTGTAAAGAATGATATTATTACCTACCTTACAGGTGCAAAACCAAACAGATGAAGCCTAAGTATCCAATAAATTACAAACCCTGGAGTGTGGCATGCAACCATGTGTATTGCCTACAAAATTTACTGTTCCAACACAATAGAAATCCACAAAGCATACCAAATGATGGTAGAGGGGAAAATACTTTGACCTCTATAAGGTGATGCGAGATCAATTCATGGAGAACCTATAGAAGATAAAGACCTGATACAACTTCCTCTATGGCACACTCTTGATCTACCTATTTTTCTACTTCATTAATGAGTTACTGATTTTTAAAGGCAAGGCATGGAAAATCCACATACCAGTATTTGCTCAAATAAAGATGCATACACAATAGTTTTTGGATAAATAAACTTATACCACAATATACTAGGGCTTCTTTAAGAGTTTCCAGTAGCAGATGCAAGTGTAGGAGTAGATTCCTTACAAGTCCTTGAAGTAATACACAAACACAATTACATTTTTAGTAGACAAATATTATACTTACATGGAAGAAATAAAGCCAAGAATAGCATGGATTTCAAAACTTCCATATGACATTTCACAAAAGGAGGTAAATGCATATGCAACAAATATCTTAAGTAATCCCAAGGATCCCAATGCGGAGAGATTTGGTACCTATAAGAAGATAATGGATCAAATCCATAAGAAAAATGTGGAGGATAAGTTTGAAAAAAATAAGGAACAATTGCACAAGTAGTTGGGTATCCCACCAAAAGATACTGCAAATCCATCCTCTTTAGCACTTGCTAAAATGTGCACACCAACTACACAAAGATCTAGAAGATTACATAGAATAGCTAGTACTCAATTAGATGGCCCAACATCCTCCTCCCAAATAGTTATAACTCTAGAGGTTTAGGAAGTACAAGAGATTTTGGGTATCTGAACATAATAACCCAACCAAAATAACCACAAGGGAAGGCCTAAACAAGTAATGAAAAGGAAAATTATTACTCTTGTGGTAGAGGAGGAAGATGAAGAGGTGGAAAAAGTACAAAAAACTCCATAAAAGAAAAAGAAGAAGGAACATAAAATATTGATCCAACAACCATAAGCAGAGGAGAAACCGCAAACCCCCATTGATGTGGTGGTGACTATCAATGCTATCATCTATCATGACATGCTTTTTTAGGTTTTATCTATCTATGATGATTCAACCCAATAAAATAAAGATAGAATCATACAAAGTTTAACAATGTATGTAAGAAACAAAGTATTTGAAATGTGTGTGGGCAGGAGAAAGCCTGTTCTGCAATGAGAGAAAAAACTTGATCGGGCCAATGCTAGGAAGGTTGCGACTATTTGTGTGCTTCCGGTTGGGGTAATGGATGGGGGTTCTGCTCCAGGTGTGTGTGATGGGGGTGTCATTCATGTTTCCTCCTTCGGCTAGTGATCTGCTTTGGCTTCGCACTCTGCAACCCCTCTCGTGGCTGGTGCGGATGGTTTCGTATGTGGCACGGTCTCCAGTCTCCCTCTCATTGGGGGCCCCTCTATCTAGTGCCTGTCCCCGATCTCTCTCCTATTGAGGGCTCCTCTACCCCGGTGCCTGTGGTTGTGCAGTTTGGTGGGCTTGTGGGCTCTGCTCCTGCCCATCGGTTGGTTCCTCCTATTGTTGTTACAGGGAAGGCTAGATATTTTTCTGATGCTGCAAGGTGGGGTGCTAGGCCTTCATCTCATGCTTGTAGGCCTCTACCCTATGCCCAGGATTCCCCTGTGGTTGTTTGTGGTCCAAAGATCATTGAAAATGAGGAATATTACTTAAAAATGGGTGTGGTTTGTAGATTTAATGTCCTATGGCCCTCCCTCTCGGATCTCCACGATTGGGTGTCGGTTTCCTGGAAACCTTTGGTGGTTGGGGAAATCGAGCTCTACCCTAGCGCTAGGGGCTTCTTTATTGCTACCTTTGCCTCCCCTCTTGAACGAAACTGTGATTTGGACAAGGGGTGGATGTGGGGTATTCATTCTCTATCCATCAAGCCTTGGTCTCGTTCTTTCAACCCCCTTACAGATCCATTGAACACCAGACTGGTATGGGTTCATCTACCTAACCTTCCTCTCCAATTTTAGGAGGAATCATGCTTTGAGGTCATTGGCAATTCTATTGGTCGATTCCTAATGGTGGATTCTAAAACTAGGGAGTTTGGACACACTACGGTCGCTCGATTGTTGGTTGATTTGGACATCTCCAAACCTCTCCATGGGGATGTTGTTTTGCTGGTGGAGGACAGACCTTGGAAGCAGCTCTTAGACTATGAGGTTTTCCCCTTTCAGTGTAGGAGATTTTTTTTTGTGGGTAATTTGGCCTCTACCTGTCCTCATATCAGTCGCAAGGGTGTTGCGACTTGGTGGAAGGATGCTCTCTTGGATCACCTCACAGTGGGCTCTCCTTTGGATACTTCTTCTATGGGGGTTGATGAACATGTTTCTGCTCCTCACTTGGACATCCCTACTATGGAACCACTTTTGGACCGATCTGCTGACGCTGGTTTGATTGTGCCTAATCAATCTTCAGTTGTCATTGCACTGTCTGTTTCGGTCTTCCCTTCGTTAAACGTCTCTATTATTCCTTTGGTTGACTCGATCTTTGTTGCTCCACTGCCATCTCCTTTGGTGCTTGGTGGCTCCTCTTCGGCGATGTCTAGGGTGGATCCGCTTCTCTCTCCTTCCTTGTTGCATGTTTCTGAGCCTCCCTGGTCGGTGGTTCTGCAAAAGAAGAAGGGTCTCCCCCAATCTATTGTTGATTCTCGACCCCAGATTCATGGAGCCAACCTTGACCCCCATGTTTTGGGGTTTTCTTAATTCCTTTACGTTCCTACAGTTGTCCGTCAACTATCCCTAGTTTTTCCTCTAGTTCAAGTTATGCCTGAACTATGTTTTCTTTTGGCCTTTGGGCCCTGTGTGAAGGGTATAGTACCCTGTAAATGTTGCTTTCCTTTGTTTTACATAGCTTTTTGTCAGTTGTTTATGTTTGTTCCTTTGTTCAATTTTTTTTTTTAACTTTGTTGTCCTTTGGCCCTTTGGGCCCTTTGTGAAGGGTACGACACCCTATAAATGCTGCTTAACTTTTCAAAAACAATGTATGTAAGAAAGTTTGATAAAATTATAAAGGATGTTATGAAAGACTTCCAATAAGCTATTGTTGCCACAATCCAGGAAAAAAGAGAGAAATCCCTTAAAGAAGAGGATATCAGAGAAAAGGAAATCACAAAAGTAGGGCTAAATCTTACTGTAGATCAAAAACCATAATTAATACAAGCCCAAGCCCAAGAACTTTAGAAAAAAACAAAGGATAGACACTACAATGGGGGTCCAACATGAATAAATTGCAAAGATAAGGAGAAACCCACTACAATAACACATAATATAATGGATTTCATGCTTGTGAAGGAAAGGGAAAAGTAGTAGGTCATGCCATCACCCTCTCCAACAAGAATTCCACTACACATCCATGTGAAAGAGGAAAACATACACAAGAACAATAACAAGAAGAGGAGGAAGAAACTAAATCATTCTCTCCCATCCAATCCATCAAGGAGATTCTAGTGCAACAAAATCAACTTCAATCAACACCCATCCCTCAATTGATACAGCTTCCAATGATGTGATCACAAGTAAATCTAGCTAACATCTCACCATTGTAAAATCTACAACTAGGGGATATTTTTCATGCTAGTGTAAGGGTAGAAATCCTACAACATGTATAGGATGCAGAAAAATTGGAATAAGTAGTACAAACTTTGTAGGGCTCCCTTCCACATATGCAAAGGGATACCTCCATTCCCCTACCACAAAAGCTCACCTAGTTAGTGGAAAACCTCCAAGAAGACCTAAAATTAAACAAGAGGGTTATGGGAGTGGCTAACAATGTGTCCCCAACCCAAATTGGCAAGTAATTTGGTCACGAATGGGGAGTCATTTAATCAAGGGATAATTAATGAAACACGGGTAATTAATTAACCAAGCTAATGGATGCTCCTCTCATGCCTTGAGTGCTAGTACAGACTAAGGACATGTTTAGGAAGACATGTCAGATTAGGGAGATTATGTATTGTAAGATCAAGTATCCTAATTTGTATGAGATGAGTAGTAGATTCTATGGGTGTCATACTTTCAAGCACCAAGATGAAACTCCCTAAATATCTCTCTAACATCTTACCCTAGTATCTTGTGTGTATGTGTGATTTTTCATTGGTGATTTTTCCCAATGATGATCCTTTTGGTACCCTTCCATAGAGTTATACCATGTTTTATTCCCTTAGTGAGTCTACCCAAGGATGGATTCTTGTATGGCATTGATTACTTGGCCCAATGCAGTTTGTGATGTGACATTGGTGAGTTGCTCAATGAGATCTTGTATTGAACCTTTTTGTATTTACTCCATCTTGTATTGGATGAGCATGTATATGATTTTTTTTGGGTGTTTTTATCATGTATGGTGTGAGTGTAATCCTTCTCCCTATTTTTTTGGAATGATTGTTATGTTTGTGGCCCATGTGACTATCTCCTACCACAATGGGAGTGGATCATTTCGATTCCATGAGTTTGGGTGGCATGGTAACCATCGTTGGGGACCTGGGGTTCATGGATCAAAGAATGGAATGTTATCATTTAATTTCAATTTTAATTCTTGTAGATCTATATGTATTCCATTCACTTATAATGTAATTAATTTATTTAAAACTTCTCTTCAAAGATGATTGTAACTTGTTAAAGAAAAGAATAGTTAGGCCATTTTATGTGTCTCGGTATGGGTGTCAAGCATGATTTATTATTTAAATTATTATTATATTGTTACAAGTCTTAATCAAACTTAGGAACACTTCATTCGGTGCTTAAAATGTACATAAGTGTCAAAATTCACAATTGGGTGGCCTGGTTCTATACCTAGGCGGCCCTATCTAACTCTAAGTTAAACCCAATTTTCCAAAACAAATCCTAAAAATTTTGGGGTAGTTAGGAGCATTCTAAGATGGCCTGTTAGAAACTAGGGTGGCCTGGACCGTAAAAATAGTGTGGTCTAGTATTCAGAGGCGATCAGGTTTTGATATGTCTAAAAACTCAAATTTTGCCTGTGTGTTGGGGTGGCTTGGTACTATGTTGGGGTGGCCTAGTCCCCATTCAAATTCTAAAATATAAAATGTCTTAACTAGGGTTATTTAATGGTTTTATAAGCCTAATCCCTTGTACGGATATTTTTTATACCTTTTTTTTTTGTGGCAATCATTTTTGTCAACTAGGTCTTCAAAAACCTAGTCAAGTTTTCTGTCCATTTGGTCTTATTTTTTCCTCTCAATTTTGGGACCTCAAATGGGTAAACCATATTAAAATAATTTGTTCCTCATGGTCCTAGCGATCTATTGATGTTGTTTTCAAGTTATCAAGTGTCATCATTGAGGACTTAGGTTATCTTTTACATTATTTTTTAGGCAACCTCCCAATCTAACCTGGTTATCAAACCTAAGGTTGGGGAGATTGTTCTTCTAGTCTTGTGAAGTCTTGTGAAGGTTATAATCCTTTTTGGTTTGTCTTTTAAGTGTCCTCAATAATCCTTATAGGTCAAGTGGTGTTGTGGAGTAGTTTCTTCCCTTAGGTGATGTCACTTTGTGATGGGGTGTCTTGGGAAGCGTGAGGTTACGTGGAAGTGACTTATTATCATTCCAGTTTGTGGTGAGTTATGCCTCTTGGTTAGGAAACCTCTTGTGAAGTTTCCATTTATGTTTATGTTAGTTTAGTGTGTTTTTCACTGGAAGTGTCAACCTTCAATCCACATATAAACACACCAGAATAGGATGAGAGATTTTGGTGTGTTGTTAATTGAGAACATAGTCATGGTTTAGTAATCGAACATCATTTAGGGTTATCCTCTCTCTCTCGTATGTTCATCATGGTGGATTTATCCCATGAGTGATTAGTCTTCCACTTTTTCCACCTTGCTTATATAATAGTGAAGTCCATTGTGACCTCTGGTATTGTGTCATTATGACACTTGTGTGCACATTGATTGTGCAAATGTGACATGTCATTGTTGCATTATTGGTGTTGTTGTTGCATTATTGGTGTTGTTGTTCTAGAAAAAATATATATCGAGTTTTGTTTTGAGCTTACCAGCTCAGGGAATTACAAGTATATTGTCCATTTTAATATTTTATTAAATTGGGGAAGTCTTATGAATATTAATTTATTTATAGGAAATATATTCAATACAAGCAAAAAATGTGCAACACTACATCTTCTAACAAAATCAATTTTGGTATAACCAAGTATAATGGAATCATATGTTAAAATTATTAACATAAAACATAATATTGACAATAAATACACAAATAGAGTTTTTTACATCGCCACTTTCCTCAGCAGTACCTCTTTTAGAATAATATTGTTCCTCCACCAATCTACATGAGTATAACTACTCAAATAATAATTTATTCTTCAAAAATATCATGCCTCTAATGCCTAATGAACCAGTAGATTATATCCCCACTAATTCATCACCGTCTTTTGCTTCTACCAAATCTTTTCCTACCAAATATTTTCAAGCCCTTATGTAATTTATGGATTTCTTTGCTCAATTTGAAGCCACCATCAATGCCCAAATTCTCTAATGAATCAAGGATTATTCAACTTTTGAATAAGCCCAATCATTTTCCTGATGGAAAACCAAATTAATATCCATTGTCACCTCTTACAAATGTAAGAAACATAAGTGGCAGACCTCTCTCTCAACCACCTATCAATAAAAAATTCTTAGATCCTTGTAACACAAAATTTCATTTTCCTATATTGCAACCATTTATATTAATTCAAAAAAATTCAAAAAATTAAAAATTAAATCAATACCAACCAATTAAAATGGCAAGACCTATGCATAATTGAGAAAATACAAAAAACTCACTCCACTAGGATAATTATAAGGGATGAAATCAAACACACCACTAGTGAAAATACAACAAACCCACTCCTCTAAGATTACTCAAAGGGGATAAAATCAAGCATACCACTAGTGAGACCCTTGCACAATCAATGTGATTATTTGTCCCAGACTTGCAAAACTCGTGTTATACTCATCCGAATATTATACAATTTGTGATGGGAAATGGATCGCAAATGTAACAGAGTTTGGGATTTGTGAGAATGTGTTAAACAAAACAAAAAATCATATCTCTTGTCAACACTATTGAATGATTTAAAAGACATACAATTGTTGGAGATAACTAGACATCAAACATTCATATATATTAGTGTATTGTCACTAATTGAATTAATGACTTAATTAAACATAGGTTAGTCATAATGTTAGATGGTAGGAGTTCAGTTTAATCAATGATAATTTATTGTCATATTTATTTTTTTATTATAAAAATTTGTTATATTTTTATAACTATAGAATATTTGTATCCAATGAAAAGGTAATTCTTAAAAGGGAATATATAAGAGTTTGTTGAATCAAGACTCCACAAAACAACAAATTTTTTGGTCAAGATACATAATAGAAGAGATGACACCAAAAGGAACTTGAAAATGCATTAATGTTGTGTTCTTTGGTCCCTTAGACTCTTTGATCTCGTGAACGTCATTAAAATTCCTTCATTCATTCATTCAGAAATTTGAATATAAGGCTTTTAAAATCCTCCACTTTGTTGTCTTCCAACTGCATTTCTCAATTTATAAAGATAGAGATGTTTAACTATATTAAATGTTTGAATAATTATAAAGACTTTAAAATAAAACAAATATTACCGAAATAATAGATAACATATGATAACATTATGTATTTTTAAATATGTATGACATTATTTGTAAATGATAACATTAACATTATTCATCAAAAAAAACTAGACTAACACTATTTTATGACAGTATTAGTCAGAAAATTGGAGCAAAAGAAAGATATCTTAATTCGATTGCTTGTCAACATCCTCATCTGTCCAGAATTTTTCATAACTTAGCAAGCCAGCCCAAGAAATGAAAAGGTAGATATGGTCAGCGTTCGCTGAGAATAAACAGAGAAAAACAGAGGTGTAGGGTATATCTTGGATGGGCATCAGTGCCCATCGTCAGATTACAAGCATTTGTTTCTTTAAGGGATGAACAGGGTACCCTGTGGGTAGTTTAAACCTTGTTTCTTGCTCTGCCCAGCTCTTTACAAGGTCAAGGGAATCGTAACTGAGCTGATTTGTCGACTGTAGCAACTAAGGATCCGAAGGGCAAAAGAAGTCCACTGTAAACACACAGGCCCTTCATACTTTTCAGGTAAGAAAATCAATGGTTTCTTGTCATCATCATGTGAAACAATTTTGTAAATATTTATGTACCTTCTAAAGGAAGGACCATACAACCCAGGTGCAGCAAATTTTTGAAATTGAGTCCGTTCTTGGCATAAATATTTCTGATCCATTTACATGTGTTGTCAGGATCTGGGTGTTTCTTGAATGTGAGGTACTCGTTCCACAAAAATGGCAGCCTTAAGGATTACAGACAGCACAACGCAGTTTTCTTGTTCAAGAAACGGAGGAGAATCAGTGGAAGAAAAAGAAGAAGAAGAAGCCAATCTTGATCTATATTTCTATTTAAGTGAAAAGCAAGAATCAGTCACAGATGAAGGGGAAAGCAGTAATAATCCTCAATCAGCTGTAGAAGAACTGAAATGTGGAGAGCCAACAAGGCAGCTTCCAGCTCTTCGTCAGCTCCGAAAGATTTACAGTTTCAAACAGGACCACATCAACGCAGAACTAGTGCCTCTGCTGGTTGATTGTCTGACAGGGAACGATTCAACAGAGCTTCAGTATGAGGCAGCTCGCATGTTACGCTATCTCGCCAGAGATGAGACTGCTGTGTTGATTGAAAACAGCGCAGTCCCTTACTTAAGCGACCTCTTGAATTCCCCTAGCGAAGATGTGCAGGAGCAGGCGATACGAGCCATGGTCGTTGTTGCAGAGCAAGCTCTCCTCTCCTTCCACTGTAGAGCCATCACTGACGACATCATCTTAAATCTTTTGCCTTTCTTCTATCGCCCCAAATCTCCCTTTCAGCACTTCTGGTTTGCCCTCAAAGCACTGGTATATATCATACGTGCCATACCCATTGAGGACACGGTCATTGCCCTTCCAACCCTGAAAGAGCTTCTTGAACCAGGGGAGGACACCGAAGTACAGAGGCTTGCTTGTGAGGCTCTTTCCTCTTTTTCTGAAGGATGTGAGGGGGTTGAATTTATCATTGAAAATGATATTTGTCCATGCCTTGTTGAGCTTCTGTTTCATGATTCTCCACGCATACTGCTTTCTGTCATGGAAACTATGGCCAACATTGCAGAGTATGGGAATTATAAGGAGGTTATCAATGACAGGGCACTCTCGCGTATTGTGGCAATTGTTTCAAGTGGTGACAACAGAGAATCAGATATAGTGAGGAAGCTTCATAAGGAGTTTTGTAGGTTGGTGGCCTATATCACAAGCCTCACCCAGGACGACATTGAGGTTCTAATTAAGGCAGGAGTAATTGATGCACTTGTGAGGCTTCTTGCAGAGGCAGTAGATGGTTTTAAGGAAGACGCCGCTTTAGCAATTGTTAATGGAATTACATATGGGAGTGACGAGCAGGTGGTATACTTTGTGGATCTTGATTGTGTAAATCTCCTTAGTAATCTGATTACATTTAGAGATGAAAGCCTTGCACATACTTGCCTTGATGGTGTGGAGAGGATGTTGAAGGTCACAAAAGTGGAAAACAAACACCCACATCTTTTCCGAAATACTAAGGTCACTGATTTCGTGAATACACAAGTACAAAGCATTCCTACCAGTTGTCTTCTACTTCCTCCTGCTAAGAGAATGAAGTTCAGATAAAAACGATCAAATTGAATGCCATCTAAATTTTGAACACCCTTTTACTTGACACACCAAGAGTGGGTATTTGTTTGTACATGCCAGCTTTCTTGTTCATTTCAATTAATCATTCAAGCTCTAAATGATGCAATTTAAGTTTCGACTGAATAATATGAGTTCGCTATGCATACACCCCTGAGAACAGATGGAATGCATGTTGAAAGGTTAGGGCTCTTTTTAAAAATTTCTATTTATTTTTCATTATAAGAATTTTGATGAATTAATTTACAAAGTTTGAAGTTAAGGTGGTGATAAGGAATTTTTTTCTCTAATTTAACAAAATTAATGTCTATAGAAAAAAAAATTCCAATGTCTTTATTTATGAATAAAAATCTTAGTGGTGTTAAGAAATATTGTTGGAACTTGTTATGACAAGAGAGAAAGCTTGAAACTTCTTCAATTTTGATCAAGTATTACTAATCAAGTTAATAATGTTGTGATAATTTGAAAGATATCTCTTGATGATATATTATTTTTCAATAACGAGAAAGGTTTGATTTGTGAATTGAAGTCTTATTGTTTAGAACAATTTGAGATGAATGACTTAGGAATGGCTAAGTTCATCTTAATGGAGATTAGAAGAGATAGAGCTAACATAAGTCTTTGGTTGGGCCAAAGTATGTGAAGTCGGTGTTGGATAGATTTAGCATGTCAACTTGCAAAGCTTTGTGTGTTACTATTTCTACGCAGATTAAGTTATCATTTGAGAAATGTCCAACTTCTCCTAGAGAGACGGAAGGTATGACTAGAGCACCTTATGCTAGTGTTGTTGGGAGCTTAATGTATGCTATGATATCTACAAGACTATACATTACCCAAGTAGAGGGATTCCATAATCATTTTCAAGGTCCGATTGCAAGAATTGCCCATGACCTGAAGAGAGCATTTGAAGGCTCTCGAGAATTGTTGCCATGAGGTTGGGATGCAAGTAAACACCGGGAAGAGCAAAGTCATGATTTTTTCTTTGAGAAGGAAGAAGCGGCAATTTAACTTTATTTTTGAGGGAAGTGCGTTGGAAATACTAGAAGAATATAAGTACTTAGTGTTAGAGTGAATGGTTTTAACGTTCACATTTTTCTTAAGTTAACTTAGGGCTACTTTTTCCTTTTAATTTATTTAATCGTCGGATGATTTTTTCCCATGCTAAGTAGTTGTGCACCCATCATACATTTTCATGTCTTTATAAGACACTTTGTACATTATGTATATCATCACATTTTCAATGCACTTCTTCTCACTCTTGATGAAATAGCTTTTTATGCTTCTTTGGTTCGTTCGTGAATGTTTATTTTGGCTTGCAGTTGCTCCTGAGTACTTTGCTTCAACATGGTATCAGAGTAGTTCTTCTGCAACCACCTTCCCTAAGATTTTTTGCTAGGCATTGTGAGTTTCTTTCCTTGCAGTGAGCCTCTTTCATGTGCAACATACTTCACTCATGATTTGTCTTGGGTGAACGATATTGTTGACTGGAAGAGCAATCTAAAGAGGCCAATTTCCTTTGATTTTCCTTGTCGTGAATTTCAGTTTGAAAGGAGCATCATATTTCTACACAGCAAAAAGGCGTTTCAAATCCTTGAGATTTGGTGATTGAGAAGAAAGTTTAGAAGTACGATTTGAAGGCGTTTTGGAGGAATGATTTGCTATTCGAAGAACCATTGCTGAGGAGGCACCAATTTGAAGTCTTTAGCGTTTTGAACAGAGAAATGTTTATTTGCTAAAAGGCTGTGGATTTGGTGGTGTTTTTGGAGAAGGCTCGATTTGTCTAATCAAATATAGGCGCCTCCTTTTTTCTGTGAAGTCAAGGACGCAATTTTGTATAGGAGAACAGTTTTTTCCTTCAAGAGGCCCAATTTTTGTTGTTGTTTGGAGATTGGTGGAAGAAAGGTATTTTCCTTTTTGAAGCCGAAATCACTTGCTTAAGAAGGTTGTGCTTTACCTTGATGTGGTGGTGTTTCAATCCTCTAGCCTACGATTTTGTCGAAGTCTTTTTTCTTCTGCTAAAAGGCATTCAATTTGTAGTTGTAGATGATCTGGTGCAGAGACATGTGTTTTGCAGAAGGGGCGATTGATAGATTAGCTTTCGCGTTTCTGAGGCTGCCCGAGCAATTTCACATTGTTGGGCATGATTTTCTTGCTGGGAAAAGATCCTAAATGAATATTTAGGGTTTCCATTCTTGCTAGCATAAAAATATTTTCATTTTTTTTAAATTGGCTACAAAATATTATCCCACATTGGTGAGATATCTTTCAAAATCAACAGTTTTATACTTTGGTGCCTTAGAGTTAAGGCTCATGTGGACACTTTGTGGTGGCCTAATCATTCATTTTGTATAAAGAGATTGGTGGTGGCTTGCAATGATTTTGGACAGCAATTTGTGATAGAGGTACTTCTTTTTTGAAAATTTTCTACCATTTATTACCAGTTTTTATCCTCAAATCTGGAGTCCTTTTTTGAAAAAAATTGGTTTTGGGAATTGCACATTGTTGGTTCTATTTATTTTTGGGGGATAGAAGTAGCATATTGGTCTCTTTTGCACATTATGTCAGAACCAAAATTTAACCACTCACCTCACACAACTACCACACATGGAAGCTCAAAATATCACAGTTGTTGCAATTTCGAGGTCTTTGGCAATGTTGGATGCTGAACAACCTGAGTTCACTAAGAAATTTGAGAATTTTTTTCATATAAACAAAATGGATGAGGCTAGAGGGCTCATAGGTCTCCATGTGTCTGATAATTTGTTGTTTCGCATTGTGGAGTGTACAACGTCTAGAGAAGTGTGGGATAAGCTTGCTAAGTTGTATGGAAAGGTCAATTAGTTCAAAATATTGCAACTTGAAGTTGATCTCGCCTCTCTCTCTCTAGATGCCTTTCCCACTATTCAAGATTTCCTTGCACAATTCAAGTTGATTTTGTCATGGTTGAAACGATGTGGTCATGCCAAAAATGATTAGGAGTGTTTTTTTTATCTTGTCAAAACTAAGAGGTCACTTTCAAGTGTTTGCCTCTACCTTCTATTCTACAATGGATTACATGGGAGAATATCATAAGATGCCTTCATTTGAGGAGTTTTGTGATAGATTGACTAGGGATCGGGCAAAGTTGATTCAGATAGATGCTCTTCCTAAGAGTCATGCCTTGATGGCTCAATCTTCAAGTGGCAAGAACAAGAAGCAGAATAAGGATTCTAAGTCTAATGAGAAAGTTAAGGATCCTACTCTTGAGACCAAAACCTCTTCCAAAGAGGAACCATCACAAAAGAAGAAGATCAAATATGCTTATTGTAAGAGATCTAGACATGATGAGCATAGGTGTTATACTAGGAATATTGATGAGCTTACTCAGCTTCTTCGAAAGAACAACATCTCACTACCCTCATCAAAGTCTCCTTCTTCTCTTACATCATCATCCAAACTACACAGTCTGGGAATGTAGGATTTGCCAATGGGATGAAAACTAAAGCACTCTTGGCTTCCATTATTCCTAAAAATGGGAAATGGCTTCTTGATTCAGGTGTATCTCATCATATGGCATCTTCTATGGATATGTTCTCTTCTTTTGAACCTTGTAGTTCACCTAACATTTTGATGGGTAACAATACTTACATGAAAGTTTGTGGAAAAGATTCTATTGATATGGGTGAAGGATCTTTTAATAATGTTCTTTATGTACCCTCCTTGACCACTAATCTTCTTTTAGTTTATCAAATTACTCATGGTGCACAAGGTAAGACAATTCAGTTCACTGTTGATCATGTATACATTCAAGACATACAGACTAGAGATATCATTGCTACAGGGATGGTGGATCATGCATCTCACTTATATTATTTTTCTCATTTTATTCATGATGGTGATGTTTCTTTGAATGATGTTCATACCCTTCCATCAAGGGTGAATCATGTTTGTGAGGAGAAGTTTGGCCACTTGAATCTTGGTGTTCTTGAGACAAGTGTCTAGATTCCTCCTCCTTCACCTCCTACTTCTTCAGATTTGAGTTCTTCTCTTGGGAAAGTTGGTCATAGTTTTCCAGATCTTGTTTTATTGGATAAGTATCTGGTAGGCATCTTAAAATTGTTTGTGAAGTCTCGTCTTGCAGATTTGGGAGACATACTTGAGGGGATTTCTCTCCTCTTTGATGACAGTTTTAGTGTGGTTGTTGATTCATCTAGATTGTCTTTGGAGACTGACATTGATGAGACTTCACTTGATTTTTCACATTTCTTGGTTGTTTTTTTATCATGATTATGTGGTGGATTATTCATGCTTGGAGACTCCTCCTCACTCTTCAAAGATTTCTATTTGGGGATTTTCTTCCTTTTTCCAGTTGGACATGGAGTGGCTTCATCATTTGGTGGACTTGTTTCTTCCTAAGTGGGGAGGATTTTCTTGTAGGCATTGGATCATATTTTGTTTTAGGCATACTTTATCAACATTGGAGCTTCTTCATTATGGGGGGGATATAATATATCCTTTTTTCCTTCCTATGGGGGAATCACTGATTGTATATACATGATTTATGTAGTCCTTGAGGGGTGTGATTGAGTCCTCCATCCATGCATCAATTTTGTTTTGTTTTGTTTTCTCTCTTTTGGAGAGGGGGTTTTTTCAACTGGGTTTTTCTCCTTTTCTCTGCTTGTGAGAGTTTTTTTTTTTTTGCATTGTAAATGGGTACCTAACATGGTTTTGTAGCCGAGACCCATATTTTATCCTCATTCTTCATTTTTAGTTACCCTAAGTTGTACTTAAGGGGGGTGTTAGAGTGAATGGTTTTACTGTTCACATTTTTCTTAAGTTAACTTAGGGGTAGTTTTTTTTTTCAATTTATTTAATCACCGGGTGTTTTTTTCTCATGTTGGGTAGTTGTGCACCCGTCACACATTTTCATGCCTTTATAAGGCACTTTGTACATTATGTATATCATCACATTTTTAAGGCACTTCTTCTCACTCTTGGTGAAATAGCTTTTTATGCTTCTCTCATTCGTTCATAAAGGTTTATTTCGGCTTCCAGTTGCTCCTGGCTACTTTGCTTGAACACACTTAGGAATTGATTTTCACAATAACCTCAACTAGGTGACTTGTAGAGCAAAAAGAATACAAGGTGGGTGGAGAGCTTCTTTCCTACTCCAAAATAGATGTAGGAAATCGAAGTTATGGGATTGGAAAACCAAGAAAATCCTTTTTGGTTTGTTAAAGTTGTGTCAATTTTCCTCTATGGTTGCAAGTTTTGGGAGAATAGCATGTCAGCCCACAAGTGGAGGCAAGTTGAAAGAATCCAAAACATTTAATTACTAGTAATATCAAGGTCAAATCAACAATCACCTATGAGATCATTTTGGCTAGAGCAAATATATTCCCAATAGAGGCGTCAGCAATAATTTGTTTTCTAAGTTATTTAAAAAGGTTGATAGCATGGATAAGCATCGCTAGCCCAAGATTCCCAAGATGGTTGTGGAGGAGAAATTAGAGCATAAGAAAAAGACTTGGATGAAACAAAACATCAAATAGATGAGCAAGTTGGACATTAATCTATGGTTGGGCTTAAACATCACACACTAAGCTTTGACTTCTTAGGTGTGGACCCTTTAAATTGGACTTTTCCCATGATCTTTTTCGTTCCTGTTTTCAAACTTGCTTGCACCTTTTTTTTTCGTATGCGTCCATGCAAAAGCAAGTGGATGGGATCTTTTCATTTCTATATGATGCTTGAAAGAGTTTACCTATGTATTTGATATTTTAATCCCACATCCTTTGTGAGAGAAACCGCAAGGGGGAAAGGGATTATAAAATATAATGGGTCCAACTTATGCTACTGTGATACAATGTATGAAACAGCTAATAAAACATTTATAAACAAGTCCTTTCTATATTTATAAAAAGTTGACATCCTTTGTAACTTCAACTTCCAAAGCATTACTTTTAGTTTTCGAATTTCAAGTTTTTAATTATTAAAAACAATAAATTATTAATAACTAATATTATTAAAAATAAATAAATAAATTTTTTAATTTTTTTTTAAATATATTATTTCAATATTTTAGTAAGTAAAAATAATAAATTATTATTAATTAATATTATTAAAAATAAATAAACAAAGTTTTTCAATTTTAATTTTTAAAAAGGTGAATTTAATTTTTTAGAAAGGGACAGAGGACTTAGGTAAATAAATTATTAATTTTATTTACCTAAAGTGGCCTATACGAGGAAGATAATTTAATGATTTAGGTTAGGAAATAGGTGTGTGAAAAGTGATGAATAACATATGTATATATTTTATTAATTAAATATTATCTAATTATTAAGGATATGGGAATGAGATAATTAATTGAACAATTAGGAGTATATTCAATCAAATATAGAGAAAAATAGTCAGGTAATGACAATGCGTCAATTTTTGGTGTCTACGCATTCAACCCATTGACTAGCTTGGTTGATGAAACTTGACAAAAGTGGTGAGGCAATTGATGCATTTGGCATCATGCATGTGGAATTAAGACTGATGGAAATAACCACCTATAGTTGAATCAAAAACTATATTTAGCATTTTTAGAAGGCTTGATATTAGAAACACATATGATATTTTTAGAATTTTTACATGGACTACCTAGGGCCGCCCATTTGTTGTAAATTACATATACTACTATTAAAATTACCCACTTATGAAGCATGCAATGAAGATAATATTTCATAGATGAAGATTTTGTCTTGTTGAAAACATCCACTTGTAAAATAAACCCAAAATCATGAATTACTAAAAACCTTCATGGATTAAGCAAGGACACAACCATATTCTTATATATCCTTACCAACCACCTAGATAATTTGAGCAATCCACTCTTATTGATTTGTCATATATATGTATTTATCACTATCTTATATTTAAATGGTGAAGAGATTTATTTGTACAAACTAAAGAGAGGGTTAGTAAAAATAGCATATAACTTATAGATAAATTGGAATACTATAAGTAATGTTTTAGAAGTTAGAGTTACAAAGGATGTAAGCTTTTCATAAATATAGAAAAAGACTTATTACACCGAAGGCGTGTCCCTATTTGAGCTTTCAGAGCTCAATTTGTCAATCAATGGTTTATAAGCATCGAGAGGGCTTGGTTGACAGTGTGGTAAATGGAAGCTATAGAT
This sequence comes from Sequoiadendron giganteum, assembly GCA_007115665.2. Lineage (NCBI taxonomy): Eukaryota > Viridiplantae > Streptophyta > Pinopsida > Cupressales > Cupressaceae > Sequoiadendron > Sequoiadendron giganteum. The sequence continues at coordinate 495,491,404 of CM021106.1, forward strand.
TGTTTAATGGAGATAGATTGAAACATTCCTCACGTAAATGGCAGTCGTAGATTGTTTAATGGAGACAGATCGAAACATTCCTCACTTCTTGCATTTAATTTAGGCTTAATTCTGCCTTGGGTGGCGATGTAACTTGCAACTAAATTTTCCTTGGATGGCGACGTAATAAAAGGATTACATATATTTTAAACACAACTATCTGCTTTGTAAACAAGAACAAAAACATAAATTTCATCGCCTGCATGAGTAAGCTTGTGCAACTTTTGGTTTAAAACTACAAATAACTGAAGATTTCCCATCTCTAATGAGGTCTCCTTTTCTCCACCTGTTAATGGTTATCATATATTTGGGTGTGAATGATACAAAGAGAAACACAAAGATTAGAAGAAATAAATGGTGTAGACGTGGATTAATGCATGCATTTAGTCATTCCCGACTTACTCTGCCTTAATTGAGAATAAAAGAGTTTATTGTATGGAACAATTACCTAGGCCATGCCATTGCCAGGGATCGAACTGTAGACCTGTCGTTATGCCACATGCCTGCGCTTTGCCATACAACGTTTTCTTCGACAAATCAATGATGAGATTGTTGCTTGTGCATCTGGTAGCCAAGAATCCAGAGCAATTTAACTTGTACGCCATCGTTGTAGCCGATAAGCAAGGTTTTTCTGCTTTAAGTTTACATCGGAAACAAACTTGTAGGTTGTAGCGACATTGTTGAAGATTCATAGATTGCAGCATTTTAGTTTAATTTTAGCGGATTTTGTTTGAGCTAATGCACTTTTATTTTTTGGTGAGTTAGTTTGAGTGGAGCTCTGAATTAGAGGCAGGGAGTCTGGTTGTTGAAAATGAGTCGAAATCAGCATCTAGATGTGCATTACATAAACACAGGTTTTCCTTACACAATGACAAATAGCTTTATGGACTTGTTTGAAGGTCTTAGTTACATTCAGACTGATTTCGCACTTGCCGAGGCCCTTCAGGATCAGGTATTCTAAAATTATTGGATCCTTAGGACATTTAAAGCTCTGCTCCAATTTTATCTCTTTTTAACCCCAGGACATTTAAAGCTCTGCTCCAATACTTTCACTTGATTTGATTACATCTTGAAGTGTGCATTCAATGTTGAAAAGATATAGACTCGGAGAATTGGTTTGTAAATATAACAAGGATAAAAATAATAATAGTAGAGTGGTGCTTGTAATACTGATTGTTCCACAAGCCAATTTTTTTTGTTTTGTTTGTATAGATCTTTGGCACCTTGTAACCCTTTCTATTTTTCAGCAATCTGTAGGATTTGAGAAATGCAAATCCACAGAACCCGATCAATACCTGCATGCAAAAGACTTGTCACAGAGAAAGAGAGAGATCAAGACAAGGGTTTGGCTCTCACAATGTGCAAGATGTATTCCATAAAAATGAATAGAGCATCATCGAAAATACAAGAGATCGATCCTTATTAAAGGAGATCAAAACCTAAAAGGAAAACCTAATCCTAAAGGTGAGTGCATTTAATAATTAATATTAATTATTAAATGACTAATATGTGAGCAAGGCGAAATCTTAAGAGGAGAGTAAAGTTAATTAATTACTTTACTCTAACACCCCCCCTTAAGATGAGCAAGAGTGCAACTACAAACTAGTGCAAGAAAGCAAAAGTAACTACAATGCATGAAAGTAAAATTGGGTCCCGGCAACTAGGCCTGATCAGGTACCCAAGTACAAGGAAATCTCTATGAAACGGAGAAAAGGAGAAAACCCAGTGGGAAAAAACTCCTCTCCAAAAAGAGATGCAAAAAAGAAAGTACAAATGGAATGTCTCAAGAAACTTTCTCAAGAACATATGTAGATATACAATCAGATACCCCCCCATGAGAGAGAGTGGAGACTCCAAAGCCCCCCCAGAATGAGAGAACCCCTGTGCCAATGATCAAACCAATGTGTCGCCTCGGAGGAAGAAACAGATCCAATGGTCGAAGAAGAGGAAATCCCTGGATGTGAGGTGAAAATGGAAGTCCAGGATGATGCACACTGAAGAACGAAACAGCAACATGAGTGTATGAATAACAAAATGGTGAATCAAACAACTCAAGATGATC
>CM021106.1:495493604-495666893 GCA_007115665.2 Sequoiadendron giganteum
ATGTGGACACTTTGTGGTGGCCTAATCATTCATTTTGTATAAAGAGATTGGTGGTGGCTTGCAATGATTTTGGACAGCAATTTGTGATAGAGGTACTTCTTTTTTGAAAATTTTCTACCATTTATTACCAGTTTTTATCCTCAAATCTGGAGTCCTTTTTTGAAAAAAATTGGTTTTGGGAATTGCACATTGTTGGTTCTATTTATTTTTGGGGGATAGAAGTAGCATATTGGTCTCTTTTGCACATTATGTCAGAACCAAAATTTAACCACTCACCTCACACAACTACCACACATGGAAGCTCAAAATATCACAGTTGTTGCAATTTCGAGGTCTTTGGCAATGTTGGATGCTGAACAACCTGAGTTCACTAAGAAATTTGAGAATTTTTTTCATATAAACAAAATGGATGAGGCTAGAGGGCTCATAGGTCTCCATGTGTCTGATAATTTGTTGTTTCGCATTGTGGAGTGTACAACGTCTAGAGAAGTGTGGGATAAGCTTGCTAAGTTGTATGGAAAGGTCAATTAGTTCAAAATATTGCAACTTGAAGTTGATCTCGCCTCTCTCTCTCTAGATGCCTTTCCCACTATTCAAGATTTCCTTGCACAATTCAAGTTGATTTTGTCATGGTTGAAACGATGTGGTCATGCCAAAAATGATTAGGAGTGTTTTTTTTATCTTGTCAAAACTAAGAGGTCACTTTCAAGTGTTTGCCTCTACCTTCTATTCTACAATGGATTACATGGGAGAATATCATAAGATGCCTTCATTTGAGGAGTTTTGTGATAGATTGACTAGGGATCGGGCAAAGTTGATTCAGATAGATGCTCTTCCTAAGAGTCATGCCTTGATGGCTCAATCTTCAAGTGGCAAGAACAAGAAGCAGAATAAGGATTCTAAGTCTAATGAGAAAGTTAAGGATCCTACTCTTGAGACCAAAACCTCTTCCAAAGAGGAACCATCACAAAAGAAGAAGATCAAATATGCTTATTGTAAGAGATCTAGACATGATGAGCATAGGTGTTATACTAGGAATATTGATGAGCTTACTCAGCTTCTTCGAAAGAACAACATCTCACTACCCTCATCAAAGTCTCCTTCTTCTCTTACATCATCATCCAAACTACACAGTCTGGGAATGTAGGATTTGCCAATGGGATGAAAACTAAAGCACTCTTGGCTTCCATTATTCCTAAAAATGGGAAATGGCTTCTTGATTCAGGTGTATCTCATCATATGGCATCTTCTATGGATATGTTCTCTTCTTTTGAACCTTGTAGTTCACCTAACATTTTGATGGGTAACAATACTTACATGAAAGTTTGTGGAAAAGATTCTATTGATATGGGTGAAGGATCTTTTAATAATGTTCTTTATGTACCCTCCTTGACCACTAATCTTCTTTTAGTTTATCAAATTACTCATGGTGCACAAGGTAAGACAATTCAGTTCACTGTTGATCATGTATACATTCAAGACATACAGACTAGAGATATCATTGCTACAGGGATGGTGGATCATGCATCTCACTTATATTATTTTTCTCATTTTATTCATGATGGTGATGTTTCTTTGAATGATGTTCATACCCTTCCATCAAGGGTGAATCATGTTTGTGAGGAGAAGTTTGGCCACTTGAATCTTGGTGTTCTTGAGACAAGTGTCTAGATTCCTCCTCCTTCACCTCCTACTTCTTCAGATTTGAGTTCTTCTCTTGGGAAAGTTGGTCATAGTTTTCCAGATCTTGTTTTATTGGATAAGTATCTGGTAGGCATCTTAAAATTGTTTGTGAAGTCTCGTCTTGCAGATTTGGGAGACATACTTGAGGGGATTTCTCTCCTCTTTGATGACAGTTTTAGTGTGGTTGTTGATTCATCTAGATTGTCTTTGGAGACTGACATTGATGAGACTTCACTTGATTTTTCACATTTCTTGGTTGTTTTTTTATCATGATTATGTGGTGGATTATTCATGCTTGGAGACTCCTCCTCACTCTTCAAAGATTTCTATTTGGGGATTTTCTTCCTTTTTCCAGTTGGACATGGAGTGGCTTCATCATTTGGTGGACTTGTTTCTTCCTAAGTGGGGAGGATTTTCTTGTAGGCATTGGATCATATTTTGTTTTAGGCATACTTTATCAACATTGGAGCTTCTTCATTATGGGGGGGATATAATATATCCTTTTTTCCTTCCTATGGGGGAATCACTGATTGTATATACATGATTTATGTAGTCCTTGAGGGGTGTGATTGAGTCCTCCATCCATGCATCAATTTTGTTTTGTTTTGTTTTCTCTCTTTTGGAGAGGGGGTTTTTTCAACTGGGTTTTTCTCCTTTTCTCTGCTTGTGAGAGTTTTTTTTTTTTTGCATTGTAAATGGGTACCTAACATGGTTTTGTAGCCGAGACCCATATTTTATCCTCATTCTTCATTTTTAGTTACCCTAAGTTGTACTTAAGGGGGGTGTTAGAGTGAATGGTTTTACTGTTCACATTTTTCTTAAGTTAACTTAGGGGTAGTTTTTTTTTTCAATTTATTTAATCACCGGGTGTTTTTTTCTCATGTTGGGTAGTTGTGCACCCGTCACACATTTTCATGCCTTTATAAGGCACTTTGTACATTATGTATATCATCACATTTTTAAGGCACTTCTTCTCACTCTTGGTGAAATAGCTTTTTATGCTTCTCTCATTCGTTCATAAAGGTTTATTTCGGCTTCCAGTTGCTCCTGGCTACTTTGCTTGAACACACTTAGGAATTGATTTTCACAATAACCTCAACTAGGTGACTTGTAGAGCAAAAAGAATACAAGGTGGGTGGAGAGCTTCTTTCCTACTCCAAAATAGATGTAGGAAATCGAAGTTATGGGATTGGAAAACCAAGAAAATCCTTTTTGGTTTGTTAAAGTTGTGTCAATTTTCCTCTATGGTTGCAAGTTTTGGGAGAATAGCATGTCAGCCCACAAGTGGAGGCAAGTTGAAAGAATCCAAAACATTTAATTACTAGTAATATCAAGGTCAAATCAACAATCACCTATGAGATCATTTTGGCTAGAGCAAATATATTCCCAATAGAGGCGTCAGCAATAATTTGTTTTCTAAGTTATTTAAAAAGGTTGATAGCATGGATAAGCATCGCTAGCCCAAGATTCCCAAGATGGTTGTGGAGGAGAAATTAGAGCATAAGAAAAAGACTTGGATGAAACAAAACATCAAATAGATGAGCAAGTTGGACATTAATCTATGGTTGGGCTTAAACATCACACACTAAGCTTTGACTTCTTAGGTGTGGACCCTTTAAATTGGACTTTTCCCATGATCTTTTTCGTTCCTGTTTTCAAACTTGCTTGCACCTTTTTTTTTCGTATGCGTCCATGCAAAAGCAAGTGGATGGGATCTTTTCATTTCTATATGATGCTTGAAAGAGTTTACCTATGTATTTGATATTTTAATCCCACATCCTTTGTGAGAGAAACCGCAAGGGGGAAAGGGATTATAAAATATAATGGGTCCAACTTATGCTACTGTGATACAATGTATGAAACAGCTAATAAAACATTTATAAACAAGTCCTTTCTATATTTATAAAAAGTTGACATCCTTTGTAACTTCAACTTCCAAAGCATTACTTTTAGTTTTCGAATTTCAAGTTTTTAATTATTAAAAACAATAAATTATTAATAACTAATATTATTAAAAATAAATAAATAAATTTTTTAATTTTTTTTTAAATATATTATTTCAATATTTTAGTAAGTAAAAATAATAAATTATTATTAATTAATATTATTAAAAATAAATAAACAAAGTTTTTCAATTTTAATTTTTAAAAAGGTGAATTTAATTTTTTAGAAAGGGACAGAGGACTTAGGTAAATAAATTATTAATTTTATTTACCTAAAGTGGCCTATACGAGGAAGATAATTTAATGATTTAGGTTAGGAAATAGGTGTGTGAAAAGTGATGAATAACATATGTATATATTTTATTAATTAAATATTATCTAATTATTAAGGATATGGGAATGAGATAATTAATTGAACAATTAGGAGTATATTCAATCAAATATAGAGAAAAATAGTCAGGTAATGACAATGCGTCAATTTTTGGTGTCTACGCATTCAACCCATTGACTAGCTTGGTTGATGAAACTTGACAAAAGTGGTGAGGCAATTGATGCATTTGGCATCATGCATGTGGAATTAAGACTGATGGAAATAACCACCTATAGTTGAATCAAAAACTATATTTAGCATTTTTAGAAGGCTTGATATTAGAAACACATATGATATTTTTAGAATTTTTACATGGACTACCTAGGGCCGCCCATTTGTTGTAAATTACATATACTACTATTAAAATTACCCACTTATGAAGCATGCAATGAAGATAATATTTCATAGATGAAGATTTTGTCTTGTTGAAAACATCCACTTGTAAAATAAACCCAAAATCATGAATTACTAAAAACCTTCATGGATTAAGCAAGGACACAACCATATTCTTATATATCCTTACCAACCACCTAGATAATTTGAGCAATCCACTCTTATTGATTTGTCATATATATGTATTTATCACTATCTTATATTTAAATGGTGAAGAGATTTATTTGTACAAACTAAAGAGAGGGTTAGTAAAAATAGCATATAACTTATAGATAAATTGGAATACTATAAGTAATGTTTTAGAAGTTAGAGTTACAAAGGATGTAAGCTTTTCATAAATATAGAAAAAGACTTATTACACCGAAGGCGTGTCCCTATTTGAGCTTTCAGAGCTCAATTTGTCAATCAATGGTTTATAAGCATCGAGAGGGCTTGGTTGACAGTGTGGTAAATGGAAGCTATAGATTGTTTAATGGAGATAGATTGAAACATTCCTCACGTAAATGGCAGTCGTAGATTGTTTAATGGAGACAGATCGAAACATTCCTCACTTCTTGCATTTAATTTAGGCTTAATTCTGCCTTGGGTGGCGATGTAACTTGCAACTAAATTTTCCTTGGATGGCGACGTAATAAAAGGATTACATATATTTTAAACACAACTATCTGCTTTGTAAACAAGAACAAAAACATAAATTTCATCGCCTGCATGAGTAAGCTTGTGCAACTTTTGGTTTAAAACTACAAATAACTGAAGATTTCCCATCTCTAATGAGGTCTCCTTTTCTCCACCTGTTAATGGTTATCATATATTTGGGTGTGAATGATACAAAGAGAAACACAAAGATTAGAAGAAATAAATGGTGTAGACGTGGATTAATGCATGCATTTAGTCATTCCCGACTTACTCTGCCTTAATTGAGAATAAAAGAGTTTATTGTATGGAACAATTACCTAGGCCATGCCATTGCCAGGGATCGAACTGTAGACCTGTCGTTATGCCACATGCCTGCGCTTTGCCATACAACGTTTTCTTCGACAAATCAATGATGAGATTGTTGCTTGTGCATCTGGTAGCCAAGAATCCAGAGCAATTTAACTTGTACGCCATCGTTGTAGCCGATAAGCAAGGTTTTTCTGCTTTAAGTTTACATCGGAAACAAACTTGTAGGTTGTAGCGACATTGTTGAAGATTCATAGATTGCAGCATTTTAGTTTAATTTTAGCGGATTTTGTTTGAGCTAATGCACTTTTATTTTTTGGTGAGTTAGTTTGAGTGGAGCTCTGAATTAGAGGCAGGGAGTCTGGTTGTTGAAAATGAGTCGAAATCAGCATCTAGATGTGCATTACATAAACACAGGTTTTCCTTACACAATGACAAATAGCTTTATGGACTTGTTTGAAGGTCTTAGTTACATTCAGACTGATTTCGCACTTGCCGAGGCCCTTCAGGATCAGGTATTCTAAAATTATTGGATCCTTAGGACATTTAAAGCTCTGCTCCAATTTTATCTCTTTTTAACCCCAGGACATTTAAAGCTCTGCTCCAATACTTTCACTTGATTTGATTACATCTTGAAGTGTGCATTCAATGTTGAAAAGATATAGACTCGGAGAATTGGTTTGTAAATATAACAAGGATAAAAATAATAATAGTAGAGTGGTGCTTGTAATACTGATTGTTCCACAAGCCAATTTTTTTTGTTTTGTTTGTATAGATCTTTGGCACCTTGTAACCCTTTCTATTTTTCAGCAATCTGTAGGATTTGAGAAATGCAAATCCACAGAACCCGATCAATACCTGCATGCAAAAGACTTGTCACAGAGAAAGAGAGAGATCAAGACAAGGGTTTGGCTCTCACAATGTGCAAGATGTATTCCATAAAAATGAATAGAGCATCATCGAAAATACAAGAGATCGATCCTTATTAAAGGAGATCAAAACCTAAAAGGAAAACCTAATCCTAAAGGTGAGTGCATTTAATAATTAATATTAATTATTAAATGACTAATATGTGAGCAAGGCGAAATCTTAAGAGGAGAGTAAAGTTAATTAATTACTTTACTCTAACACCCCCCCTTAAGATGAGCAAGAGTGCAACTACAAACTAGTGCAAGAAAGCAAAAGTAACTACAATGCATGAAAGTAAAATTGGGTCCCGGCAACTAGGCCTGATCAGGTACCCAAGTACAAGGAAATCTCTATGAAACGGAGAAAAGGAGAAAACCCAGTGGGAAAAAACTCCTCTCCAAAAAGAGATGCAAAAAGAAAGTACAAATGGAATGTCTCAAGAGACTCTCTCAAGAACATATGTAGATATACAATCAGATACCCCCCCATGAGAGAGAGTGGAGACTCCAAAGCCCCCCCAGAATGAGAGAACCCCTGTGCCAATGATCAAACCGATGTGTCGCCTCGGAGGAAGAAACAGATCCAATGGTCGAAGAAGAGGAAATCCCTGGATGTGAGGTGAAAATGGAAGTCCTGGATGATGCGCACTGAAGAATGAAACAACAACATGAGTGTATGAATAACAAAATGGTGAATCAAACAACTCAAGATGATCCTGAAATGGAATCTCCAATGAAGAAGGGATAACAGGTGTGCTGAATCTGTCATCTATGAGGAAAGGAATATCCTCAAATATGGCGTCAACAATTGCACTTGATGGCTCGATGAGTGGAGCAACAATGTCAGTCACAACTGAAGAGGTATCCTGTTGAACAAATGTGATCTCAACAAGAGGAAGAGGTGTAGAAGTCTCAACACTAGTCTCATGAACAGATGGAAGAACACATAAGTTCAAGTGACCGAACTTCTCCTCAGATACTGCATGCTCTCTTTTAGAAAGAGAGGGAGATGGTGGACCAAATTGTGTAAATGCATACAATCGGGAAGAATGATCAACTGTCCCTGTTGCAACAATGTTGCCAGTCTGAATGTCTTTGATGTGCACTGAATCAGGTGTGAACTCAATTGTCTTCCCTGTCCCACTGTGAGCAATCTGATAGATGGAGAGAAGGTTAGTGGACAAAGATGGAACACATAGTACATCATTGAATGTACCGTCATCAATATCGATAGAACCTTTCCCACATACACTCATATAAGTGTTATTACCCATCAATATGTGTGGTGAGGACACAACCTCGAAAGATGAGAACATGTCCTAAGAAGATGCCATATGGTGTGAAGCACCTGAATCTAGTAGCCATCTAGATGAATGTGAACTGGTGGTTGCACATAATGCATGACCCTAATGTGGGGCCTTTCCATCTATCTGGAATGATTGTGAAGAAGAAGACCCGCCTGAAGTAGATGAAGAAGAGTGATGAATATGGTTCTTCTCAAGAAGAGCTGTCAAATTTGAAACCTGTTTTGCATATCCATCTATCTTCTTCTCATAACACTTGGACTCATCATGTCCTAGCTTAGTGCAATAAGCACACTTAGGTCTATCTTTCTTTAATGATTCCCCCTTAGGAGAAGGTGAATCAGAAGTCTTATGTGAACTAGAATCCTTCCAATGCTCTGTGGTTTGTGGTTTCTGTTTTTGTTTCTGCTTCTACGTCCCCTGAGATGACTGTGCTACCAACGCTTGGTGTGGTGATCCTGTGAGAGCATCCAACTGTGATATCTTAGCCTGCTCTCGTGTCAAATGATCACAAAACACCTCAAAAGAAGGCATGGTAAAACGTGCACCCAAGGCATCCATAGTGGAATGGAAGGTAGATGAGAATATCTGAAAGTTCCCACGAAGCTTTGACAAAATCAGGTAAATACACTCTGTATCAGTCTTAACCTTACCACAACCCTGTAGAAGAGATCTCTGTTGTTTGAATTTCATCAGAAAGTCCTCAATGGAGGGAAAAGAATCAGGTACAAGTGAAGTCAACTCTGCCTCAATCTGCAATGCTCTAAACTCGTTGATAGTGCCAAAAAGTCCCTCAAACTTGGTCCAATAGGCCCTAGGTGTGAGACACCCTTCAAGATGAAACAGGAGACTGTCTGAAATGTGCAAAGCAATCAATCCCATAGCCTGATCCATATTGGTCCTGTGCTGCATAACCTCAAAGGCGCGAGTCAATGGAGGCTGAACCGCATCCAAACAGGACCATAACCCTCGAGACTGAAGAAGTGTCATCATGCGACCCTTCCAAGTGTGATAATTATGTGCTGTGAGAAGCTCAATAGATCTGTCGGCTATGCTGTGAACTGTGCCTCAACTGCTCTAAATGTGTTTTTTTAATTATTAAGTGGTCTTTCAGAACTAGACAGAAGATGCAGAAGGGGTTTTTTGTTTTTGGTGTTTGTAGATTCTATTTTTTTGATGTAAATAACAGAAAGTAGGAAAAAACACCCCCCAACAATGCAAAAAACTAATCCCCAGTACAAACTGAAAGCCAAAAAACTATAGAAAGCAGTATATGATGGAGACAAATCTCTGTGTACCTGAAGAATATTCTGATGATAATAAACTATAGATCTGGAAAGAGCACAGAACCACCTTTCCGACGCCTATTCGCTTTCGAAAAACGGAGCAAAATTGAGCAAGTTATGCCCCTCGGAGTGCAAAAAGATCATCTGACTTTGACTGCGAAAAATTGCATGCAAACTGAATATTTTTGAAGAAATTCCTACACCATCAGAACGGGCTCGGAACCAGCTTTCCGACAATATTTTGTTTTCGAAAAACCGAGTTCGTATGCAAAAGTTATGGCCAAAATACCAAAACTGCTCCAAAAAAGTTTGAGGGTTAAGCCTGGTGGTTAGGCTAACCGCTAGCGGTTAACTGACGGCGGCGCCCATAACTCTGTGATTTTTAAAAAAATTTCTCGGATTGCATGCCATACCAGGCTGTACAATCCAGAAATGAAATAAATTTGCCTCCCGGAATCACTGTGTCCGATTTTGACGATTTGACAGTTGATTTAGGGGTTTTTGGGTGCTCTGAATGCGATGGTGAGGTCCGTTTGGGCTGAAATCGCTCCAAAATTTCAGGTACGCTCTAGATCAGGAACCCTCAAAAAACATCAAACCCTCGTAGATCTAACGCTGTGAAGCCAAATTTGATGAATTTTATATCAAAATAGGGGTTTTTGGATGCTGTGAGCTCAACGGTGAGGTCCTTTTGAGTTCAAAGTGCACCAAAAAAATAAACCCCCTATTCCAAATAAAAACTAGAAAACAAACACAGATTTGATGCAACCAAAAAAAAGATCTCTAATTCTTTCAAAAATTGAACAAGCTGTAGCAGATCTGGCTCTGATACCATGTAGGATTTGAGAAATGCAAATCCATAGAACCCGATCAATACCTGCATGCAAAAGACTTGTCACAAAGAAAGAGAGAGATCAAGACAAGGGTTTGGCTCTCACAATGTGCAAGATGTATTCCAGAAAAATGAATAGAGCATCATCGAAAATACAAGAGATCGATCCTTATAAAAGGAGATCAAAACCTAAAAGGAAAACCTAATCCTAAAGGTGAGTGCATTTAATAATTAATAATTATTAAATGACTAATATGTGTGCAAGGCAAAATCTTAAGAGGAGAGTAAAGTTAATTAATTACTTTACTCTAATACAATCCTTTAATTTCTTTTATATGTTTTCTGAGAAATGCATCTCATTTACTGAAAAATTACATCACATTTGTTTATACGCCTCGATTATTTGCCTTTTATAAGCGGAGCATATTCTTGTTTGAATGATTTCCACTCCCATAGAATGAGCTGGGAAATGTTGCTTTACATGTTCACTTCCACAAAAATTGTTATCTGCAACCAAGTGTTTATTTATGTGTCCTCTTTCAGTACTTTTTCCTCTCACGACTTTCCTAGGTTGTATTTGCACTTTTCATATTCTTGTATTTGACAAATCAACAAGTTTGAAATTATTATTTTTCCACTTTCATGGACGCTTATTGTTTGCTTATCTGATCCTTCCTACTCATCTGTTGGCTCCATCTGCTTTCTTCTCCAAGAGATGCTTCAAACGTTCAAGTCTTTTGCTAATAGTAATGGCTATACTTTGTATTTCCATCGATCTTTTTTGGAGTTTCTTACAACGAATTTCTTTCTTTCTGGTTGCCTCCCTCACAGGCAGTGAGCATATGGACATTTTTATTACTGCACAGCAGAGACTAAATTGATTAAGGAAAAGTAGGCAACCAGAGTATTTGATGAATATCTCTCTACTTCTATATTTAATATTTAAGTTATGCTATAGAAAAATGGAAATGTGAATATATATTGAATTTTGTTTCGTTAGAAATTACAGGCTAAGCTGGTTTGCTTTAGTACTTAATGTCCAACTCCACACCATGGACACATATCAAACAAATTATGAGTTGCCAGAGTTGATATACAGTTGCTTCAATTCCAACATATAAGAAATTAGGTAAATTGGGTGTGTGTTTGCAAATTTGAAACTTTGTTTAAGAATTATTTTCTTAGAAGTTAAATTTATTAATTATTATTTATTTGCATTCAAAATTTTAGAATCAACTACGTTTTTTAAGAAAATGGAAATTTGTATTGTTATTCAAATGCATTGTGGACACTTATCCCTTTTTGAGTATGTGTTGTTGGTTGTGGTAAGTTGGAGTGTCTGTGTACTCAGCTCAATATAACTTTGAAATGGTGTCTACATAGGCAAACTGCCATGTACATTCTCTATGTTGTCTATTTATGTTCATGATTTACTATGAAATGTAGCTTTAACCATTTTTAAACCACCTAAACATTTTCGATTGAGAACACTAGAGGAACATGCAAGGCAAATAATCATGCCAAAATGCTTAGAAGTTGATGAATTAAAAGAAGATGTTTGTACAGATTTTTTTATAGTGACACACAAATTTGTATACAAGTTTATTGCAGGCTTGGTAAAGAACCTCTATGTACTTCTAATGCTCAGTAAAATACATTCTTAATTTTCGACATCTGTTAGATTCAAATTTTTTTACCACCTTTCTTCTTCGCTAATATAAGATAAGCAAATCTGTTGAAACCATCCCTAATTTCATGCTTTCTAACAACTAATCTTTTTGGAGATAAATAAGTAAATATTTATGTTTAACCTCCACTTGTCCAAGAACTTGTAATTTACTTAATTTTCATCTAACATTTAATTTTCATCTAAATGCGAAAGATATAAAATCAATTTTTAAAAATTAAATAATGTGATGTATTTGATAAGCTTGTCATAAATCCACAACTCTTCGGCGTACCCATTGCACACTAAGGTGCCAATGCTAGTTTATAAATGTTCTATTAGCTGTTCAATACATCGGATCACATTTTAACATAACCTGAACCAATTATGTTTTATAATCTCTTTCCCCCTTGCAGTTTCTCACACAAAGAATGTGGGATTAAAATATTGAATACATAAGTAAACTCTTTCAAGCAGCATATAGAAACAAACGAAAACGGTGCAGACAAGTTTGAAAACGGAAACAGAAAATATCACAGGAAAAGTCCAATTTAAAAGACTCATATCTAAACAGTCAAGCTTAATGTGTAACGTTTAAACTCAGCCATATGAATTTGTTAAAATTTTAATTAGGCAATTGAAAACTAGCTCATATCATCTTTAACTGCATTCGAACTAAAAATCATTTCTGCATGCTGTGACATATCTTTTATCGGCATCAATTATCAACACTGTAAATATCTCCATAATCTCCGAGAATAGATTTACGAGTATAACAAAACTTTGGTTATCACCGAGCTGACAGGAAGTGTAAAAGAAAGGTAACATCGTAAGAATCACTTTCATTCTTGGACGAATAACCATAAAATATATCCCATGACTTGGACATCTCCTCTTTATCAGTCAGCAAATTGCACCAACAGAAAGATGTCATAATTCGATTGCTTGTCAACATCCTCATCTGTCCAAAATTTTCGGCGGCTTTGGTCTTATTTGGTGGCTTAGCAAGCCAACCCAAGAAATGAAAGGTAGATATGGTTAGAGTTCGCTGAGAATAAACAGAGAATAACAGAGGTGTATGGTATATCTTGGACGGACGTCAGTGCCCATCGTCAGATTTCAAGCACTTGTTTCTTTGAGGGATGAACAGGGTACCCTGTGGATGGTTCAAACCTTGTTGCTTGCTCTGCCTGGCTCTTTACAAGGTCAAAAGAATCGTGACTGAGCTGATTTGTGTACTGTAACAACTAAGGATTCGAAGGGCAAAAGAGGTCCACTGTATACCTGCATACTTTTCAGGTAAGAAAATCAAAAATTTCTTGTCATCATCTCGTGAAACAATTTTGTAAATATTTATGTACCTTCTAAAGGAATGGCCATACAAACCAAATGCAGCAAATTTTTGAATTTCAATCCGTTCTTGGCATAAATATTTCAGACCCATTTACATGTGTTGTCAGGATCTGGGTGTTTCTTGAATGTGAGGTATTCGTTCAACCAAAATGCCAGCCTTAAGGATTACAGACAGAACAACGAAGTTTTCGCAGTTTTCTTGTTCAAGAAACGGAGGAGAATCGGTGGAAGAAAAAGAAAAAGAAGCCAATCTTGATCTATATTTCTACTTAAGTGAAAAGCAAGAATCAGTAACAGATGAGGGAGGAAGCAGTAATAATCTCCAATCAGCTGTAGAAGAACTGAAATGTGGAGAGCCAACAAGACAGCTTCCAGCTCTCCGTCAGCTCCGAAAGATGTACAGTTTCGAAGACGACTACATCAACGCAGAACTAGTGCCTCTGTTGGTTGAATGTCTGACAAGGAACGATTCGACAGAGCTTCAGTGTGAGGCAGCTCGCATGTTACGCTATCTCGCCAGAGATGAGCCTGCTGTGTTGATTGAAAACGACGCAGTGCCTTACTTAAGCTACCTCTTGAATTCCCCTAGCGAAGATGTGCAGGAGCAGGCGGTACGGGCCATGGTCGTTGTTGCAGAGCAAGCTTACCTCTCCTTCGACGGTAGAGCCATCACTGAGGACATTATCTTTAATCTTCTGCCTTTCTTCTATCGCCCCAAATCTCCCTTTCAGCTCTTCTGGTTTGCCCTCAAAGCACTGGTACACATCATACATTGCAAACCCATTGATGACACGGTCGTTGCCCTTCCAACCCTGAAGGAGCTTCTTGAAACAGGGGAAGACACCCAAGTACAGAGGCTTGCTTGCGAGGCTGTTTCATCTTTTTCTCAAGGACATGAGGGTGCTGAATATTAAATTGTAAACGACATTTATCCATGTCTTGTTGAGCTTCTGTTTCACGATTCTCCACGCATTCTGCTTTCTGTCATGGAAACTATGGCCAACATTGCGCAGTATGGGATTTATAAGGAGGTTATCAATGAGAAGGCACTCTCGCGCATTGTGGCAATTGTTTCAAGTGGTGACAAGAGAGAGTCAAATATAGTGAGGAAGATTCATACGGAGATTATTAGGTTGGTGGCCTGTATCACAAGCCTCACCCAGGACGACATTGAGGTTCTAATTAAGGTAGGAGTAATTTATGCACTTGTGAGGCTTCTTGCAGAGGCAGTAGATGATTTAGAGGAAGTAGCAGCTGTTGCAATTGTTAACGGTATTAAATATGGGAGTGACGAGCAGGTGGTATACTTTGTGGATCTTGATTGTATAAATCTCCTTAGTAATCTGATTACACCTAGCAATAGAAGACTTGCACAAACTTGCCTTGATGGCGTGGAGAGGATGTTGAAGGTCACAAAAGTGGAAAACAAACACCCACATCTTTTCCAAAATACTAAGATAGCTGATTTCGTTAATACACAAATACAGAGCATTCCTACCAGTTGGCTAGATGCAGAGCACCGGTTTGTCAATACATCGAAGAGAATGAAGTTCAGATGAAAACGATCAAATTGAATGCCATCTAAATTTTGAATTCCCTTTTTTCTTGACACACAAAGAGTGGGAATTTGTTTGTACATGCCATCTTTCTTGTTCATTTCAATTAATCATTCAAGCTCTAATACGAAGCAATTTAAGTTTTGACTGAATAAAATGAGTTCGCTATACTGTTCTTTCAAGAGTTTGTGAATAGATGGAATGCATATAAAAAGGTTGGGGCTCTTTTTTAAAATTTCTATTTATTTTTCATTATAAGAATTTTTATGAATTATTTTACAAAGTTTGAAGTTAAGTTAGTGATAGGAAAAAAATTTCTCTAATTTAACATAATTAATGCTTATGGAAAAAGATTTCCAAGTGCTTTTATTTATGAATACAAAATTTAATGGTGATAAGAAGCATTGTTGGAATTTATTATGACAATAAAAGAATCCTTGAAACTTATTCAATTTTGATCAAGTATTAATAATCAAGTTAATAATGTTGTGATAATTTAAAAGATATCTCTCGATGATATATTATTTTTCAATAACGAGAAAGGTTTGATTTGTGAATTGAACTCTTATCATTTAGTACAATTTGAGATGAATGACTTAGGAATGGCTAGGTTCATCTTGCAGATGGAGATTAGAAGATATAGAGCTAACATAAGTCTTTGGTTGGGCCAAAGTATGTGAAGTCAGTGTTGGATATATTTAGCATGTTAACTTACAAAGCTTTGTGTGTTACTATTTCTACGAAGACCAAGTTATCATTTTGAGAAATGTCCAACTTCTCCTAGGGAGATGGAGGGTATGACTAAAGCACCTTATGCTATTGTTGTTGGGAGCTTAATGTATGCTATAGTATGTACAAGACCATACATTACCCAATTAGAGGAATTACATAATCATTTATAGGGTCTAATTGCAAGAACTATCCATGGCCTAAAAGAGCATTTGAAGGCTCTTGAGATTTTTTGCCATGAGGTTAGGATATCAAGTAAACACTGGTATGTAAGACCAAAGTCATGAATTTTTCCTTTGAGAAGGAAGGAGCAGCAGTTTAACTTTATCTTTGAGGGAAGTGTGTTTGAAATATTGGAAGAATACAAGTACTTAGAAATTGATTTTTACAATAACCTCAACTAGGTGACTTGTAGAGAAAAATGGATACAAGGTGGGTGGAGAGAGCTTCTTTCCTACTCCAAAATAGATGTAGGAAATCGAAGTTATGGGATTAGAAAACCAAGAAAATTCTTTTTGGTTTGTTGGTCATGCCAGTTGTCCTCTATGGTTGCGAGTTTTGGGAGAATAGCATGTCAGCCCACAAGTGGAGGCAAGTTGAAAGAATCCAAAACATTTAATTACTAGTAATATCAAGGTCAAATCAACAATCACCTATGAGATCATTTTGGCTGAAGCAAGTATATTCCCAATAGAGGCATCAACAATAATTTGTTTGATAAGTTATTTAAAAAGGTTGATAGCATGGATAAACATTGCTAGCCCAAGATGGTTGTGGAGGAGAAATTAGAGCATAGGAAAAAGATTTGGATGAAACAAAACATCAAATAGATGAGCAAGTGAGACATTAATCTACATGAATTTCCCAACACTAATGAAGCTTGATAAAAAGTTTGTGTTAGGAAAACTCAAGATTGTCATGTGGATGAAACAAATTGGTCGTAAAAAGCATAGTATATCAAAGAGTTCAACCCCACCTAGGAGCATGATGAAAAAGCTTATTTGAAGGTTGCAGTTAAGGGTAAAGCTAAAATTTTAGTTGCACAATTGAAGACTAGCTCTCATCATCTTAGATGTGAGACAGGTAGACGACCAGTCCCCAAGGAGGAATGGGATGAAAGAATTTGTATTTTTTGTGGCAAATGGGTTGTTGAAACTGAACGACACATCATCTCTGATTTTGCAACATATGGGGTATTTGTATGTAGTTTGAAAATATTTTGAAGGAGGGCATTTTGAATGGGCTATTTGAGGAGTCAAGACTCCACAAAATGACAAGTTTCTTGGTCAAGATGCATAATAGAAGAGGTGATATCGAAATGAACTTGAAAATGTATTAGTGTTGTGTTCCTTGGTCCCTTAGACTGTTTGGTCTCGTGGACGTCATTAAAATTACTTCATTCATTCATTCATAACTTTAAATATAAAGCTTTTAAAACCTTTCACTTTTGTTGGCTTCCAGCTCCTTTTCTGGATTCATATAGATAGAGATGTTTAATTATATTAAATGTTCAAATAATTATAAAGACATTAAAATAAAACAAATATTACCAAAAACAATAGATCAATTGAATACTAAGTAAAAATTTAAAATATATATTTTTTAAATGTGTGTCACCATTTTTAAATGATACCATAAATACTATTCATAAAAAAATCAAACTAGCACTATTTTTTTCCAATCTATTGCAAACAATGAGACAGTTGCATCTGTAAATATGAGCATAATCTCCGAGGATAGATTTACGAGTATAACAGGATTTTGGTTATCACCGAGCTGAGAGGAAGTATAAAAGATCGATCCTCTCAAGAATCACTTTCATTCTTGGTCAAACATATATCATGAATTGGGCATCTCCTCTTATATAGTCAGGAAATTGCAGCAAAAGAAAGATATCATAATTCGATTGCTTCTCAACATCCTCATCTGCCCAGCGTTTTGTACGGCTTTGGTAGCTTAGCAAGCATATCCATGAAATGAAAAGGTAGATATGGTTAGCGTTCGCTGATAATAAACAGAGAAAAACAGAGGTGTAGGGTATATCTTGAATGGGCGTCAGTACCCATCGTCAGATTTCAAGCACTTATTTCTTTGAAGGATGAACAGGGTACCCTGTGGATAGTTCAAACCTCGTTTCTTGCTCTGCCAGGCTCTTTACAAGGTCAAGGGAATCGTAACTGAGCCGATTTGTGTACTGTAACAACTAAGGATTCGAAGGGCAAAAAAAGTCCACTGTAAACACACAGGCCCTTCGTACTTTTCAGGTAAGAAAATCAATGATTTCTTGTCATCATCTCGTGAAACAATTTTGTAAATATTTACGTACCTTCTAAAGGAGAGACAATACAAGCCAGGTGCAGCAAATTTTTGAAATTGATAAATATTTCTGACCCATTTACATGTGTTGTCAGGATCTGGGTGTTTCTTGAATGTGAGGTGTTCGTTCTACAAAAATGGAAGCTTTAAGGATTACAGACAGAACAACGCAGTTTTCTTGTTCAAGAAACGGAGGAGAATCAGTGGAAGAAAAAGAAGAAGAAGCCAATCTTGATCTATATTTCTATTTAAGTAAAAAGCAAAAATCAGTAACAGATGAAGGGGAAAGCAGTAATAATCTCCAATCAGCTGTAGAAGAACTGAAATGTGGAGATCCAACAAGGCAGCTTCCAGCTCTCCGTCAGCTCCGAAAGATTTACAGTTTTGAAGACGACTACATCAACTCAGAACTAGTGCCTCTTCTGGTCGATTGTCTGACAGGGAACGATTCGACAGAGCTTCAGTGTGAGGCAGCTCGCATGTTACGCTATCTCGCCAGAGATGAGCCTGCTGTGTTGATTGAAAACGACGCAGTGCCTTACTTAAGCGACCTCTTGAATTCCCCTAGCGAAGATGTGCAGGAGCAGGCGGTACGCGCCATGGTCGTTGTTGCAGAGCAAGCTATCCTCTCCTTCGACGGTAGAGCCATCACTGAGGACATTATCTTTAATCTTCTGCCTTTCTTCTATCGCCCCAAATCTCCCTTTAACCTCTTCTGGTTTGCCCTCAAAGCACTGGTATATATCATACGTTGCAAACCCATTGAGGACACGGTCGTTGCCCTTCCAACCCTGAAGGAGCTTCTTGAAACAGGGGAAGACACCCAAGTACAGAGGCTTGCTTGCGAGGCTCTTTCATCTTTTTCTCAAGGACATGAGGGTGCTGAATATATCATTGTAAACGACATTTGTCCATGTCTTGTTGAGCTTCTGTTTCACGATTCTCCACGCATTCTGCTTTCTGTCATGGAAACTATGGCCAACATTGCGCAGTATGGGATTTATAAGGAGGTTATCAATGAGAAGGCACTCTCGCGCATTGTGGCAATTCTTTCAAGTGGTGATAAGAGAGAGTCAAATATAGTGAGGAAGATTCATACGGAGATTTGTAGGTTGGTGGCCTGTATCACAAGCCTCACCCAGGACGACATTGAGGTTCTAATTAAGGCAGGAGTAATTTATGCACTTGTGAGGCTTCTTGCAGAGGCAGTAGATGGTTTAATGGAAAACGCAGCTGTAGCAATTGTTAATTGTATTACATGTGGGAGTGGCGAGCAAGTGGGATACTTTGTGGATCTTGATTGTATAAATCTCCTTAGTAATCTGATTACACCTAGCAATAGAAGACTTGCACAAACTTGCCTTAATGGCGTGGAGAGGATGTTGAAGGTCACAAAAGTGGAAAACAAACAGCCACATCTTTTCCGAAATACTAATCTTGCTGTTTTCATTAATACACAACTACAAAGCATTCCTAACGGTTGTCTTGAACAATGGCTAGATACAGAGTACTGCGGTCTTCTATTTCCTCCTGCTAAGAAGCCTTTTACCGGTTTGTCGATACATCCATGAGAATGAAGTTGAGATGAAAATGATCAAATTGAATGCCATCTTGAATGTCATCTAAATTTTGAACTCCCTTTTTCTTGACACGCCAAGAGTGGGAATTTGTTTGTACATGCCAGCTTTCTTGTTCATTTCAATTAATCATCCAATTTCTTGTTCATTTCAATTAATCATTCAAGCTCTAATATGATGCAATTTAAGTTTTGACTGAATAAAATGAGTTCACTATAGTGTTCTTTCAAGAGTTTGTGCATACACCCCTGAGAACAGATGGAATGCATGTAAAAAGGTTGGGGCTCTTTTTTAAAATTTCTATTTGTTTTTCATTATAAGAATTTTTATGAATTATTTTACAGAGTTTGAAGTTAAGTTGTTGATAGGAATTTCTTTTCTCTAATTTAACATAATTAATGCTTATACAAAAAGATTTTCTAGTGCCTTTATCTATGAATAGAAAATTTAATGGTGTTAAGAAGTATTGTTGGAACTTGCTACGACAATAGAGAATCTTTGAGACTTCCTCAATTTTGATCAAGTATTACTAATCAAGTTAATTATGTTGTGATAATTTGAAAGATTTCTTGTTGATATATTATTTTTCAATAATGAGAAAGGTTTGATTTGTGAAATGAAGTCTAATCTTTTAGCACAGTTTGCGATGAATGACTTAGGAATGGCTAGGTTCATCTTGGGGATGGAGATTGCGCCAAACTATGTGAAGTCAATGTTGGATAGATTTAGCATGTCAACTTGCAAACCTTTGTGTGTTACTATTTTTGCGGACACTAATTTATCATTTGATAAATGTCCAACTTCTCCTAGGGAGACAGAGGATATGACTAGAGTACCTTATCCTAGTGTTTTTGGGAGATTAATGTATGCTATGGTATGTACAAGACCATATATTACCCAATTAGAGGGATTCAATAATCATTTTCAGGGTTTGATTGCAAGAACTGCCCATGGCCTGAAAGAGCATTTGAAGGCTCTTGAGATTTTTTGCCATGAGGTTAGGATGCCAGTAAACACTGGTCAACAAGATCAAAGTCATGATTTTTTCTTTGAGAAGGAAGAAGCAGCAATTTAACTTTATCTTTGAGGGAAGTGCATTGGAAATACTAGAAGAATACAAGTGCTTAGGAATTGATTTTCACAATAAGCTCAACTAGGTGACTTGTAGAGCAAAAAGAATACAAGGTGGGTGGGGAGCTTCTTTCCTACTCCAGAATAGATGTAGGAAATCAAAGTTATGGGATTGGAAAACTAAGAAAATCCTTTTTGGTTTGTTGGTCATGTCGGTTGTTCTCTATGGTTGCGAGTTTTGGGAGAATAGCATGTCAGCCCATAAGTGGAGGCAAGTTGAAAGAATCCAAAACATTTAATTACTAGTAATATCAAGGTCAAATCAACAATCACCTATGAGATCATTTTGGCTGAAGCGGGTATATTCCCAATAGAGGCATCAACAATAATTTGTTTGATAAGTTATTTAAAAAGGTTGATAGCATGGATAAGCATCACTAGCCCAAGATGGTTGTGGAGGAGAAATTAGAGCATAGGAAAAAGATTTGGATGAAACAAAACATCAAATAGATGAGCAAGTGGAACATTAATCTACATGAATTTCCTAACACTAATGAAGAGATAAAAAATTTGTTAGAAAAACTCAGGATTGTCATGCGGATGAAACAAATTGGTCGTAAAAATGCATACTATATCAAAGAGTTCAATTCCACCTAGGAGCATGATGGAAAAGCATATTTGAAGGTTGCGGTTAAGGGTAAAGCTAAAATTTTAGTTGTGCAATTGAAGACTAGCTCTCATCATCTTAGATGTGAGGCAAGTAGATGACCAGTCCCCAAGGAGGAATGGGATGAAAGAATTTGCATTTTTTGCAACAAAGGGGTTGTTGAAACTGAACGATATGTCATCTTTAATTGTGAGGCATATGGGGTATTTGTATTTAGATTGAAAATGTTCTGAAGAGGGGCATTTTGAATGGGCTATTTGAGGAGTCAAGACTCCACAAAACGACAAGTTTATTGGTCAAGATACATAATAGAAGAGATGAGATCCAAAGGAACTTGAAAATGCAGTAATGTTGTGTTCTTTGATCCCTTAGACACTTTGGTCTCCCAGACATCATTAAAATTCCTTCATTCATTGATTCAGAAATTTGAATATAAAACTTTTAAAATCCTTCTCTTTTGTTGGTTTCCAACTCCATTTCTCAATTTATATAGATAAAAATGTTTAATTATATTAAATGTTGAAATAATTACAAAAGCTTTAAAATAAAACAAATATTACCAAAACAATAGATCAGTTGAGTGCTCAGTAAAGATTAAAAATATGCATTTTTTAAATGTGTGACACTATTTTTAAATGATACCATAAATACTATTCATCAAAAATAATCAAATTAACACAATGAGCATAATCTCCGAGAATAGATTTACGAGTATAACAGGATTTTGGTTATCACCGAGCTGCGAGGAAGTATAAAAGATCGATCCTCTCAACAATCACTTTCATTCTTGATCAAACATATCTCCTCTTATATAGTCAGGAAATTGCAGCAAAAGAAAGATATCATAATTCGATTGCTTCTCAACATCCTCATCTGTCCAGCATTTTTGGCGGCTTTGGTAGCTTAGCAAGACAACCCAAGAAATGAAAAGGTAGATATGGTTAGCGTTCGCTGAGAATAAACGGAGAAAAACAGAGGTGTAGGGTATATCTTGCATTGGCGTCAGTGCCCATCGTCAGATTTCAAGCATTTGTTTCTTTGAGGGATGAACAGGATACCCTGTGGATGGTTCAAACCTTGTTTCTTGCTCTGCCCAGCTCTTTACAAGGTCAAGGGAATCGTAACTGAGCCGATTTGTGTACTGTAACGATTCGAACGGCAAAAGAGGTCCACTGTAAACACACGGGCCCTGCATACTTTTCAGGTAAGAAAATCAATGATTTCTTGTCATCATCTCGTGAAACAATTTTGTAAATATTTATGTACCTTCTAAAAGAATGACCATACAAACCAGGTGCAGCAAATTTTTGAAATTCAATCCGTTCTTGGCATAAATATTTCAGACCCATTTACATTTGTTGTCAGGATCTGGGTGTTTCTTGAATGTGAGGTATTCGTTCTACAAAAATGGCAGCCTTAAGGAATACAGACAGAACAACGCAGTTTTCTTGTTCAAGAAACGAAGGAGAATCAGTGGAAGAAAAAGAAGAAGAAGCCAATCTTGATCTATATTTCTATTTAAGTGAAAAGCAAGAATCAGTAACAGATGAGGGGGGAAGCAGTAATAATCTCCAATCAGCTGTAGAAGAACTGAAATGTGGAGAGCCAACAAGGCAGCTTCCAGCTCTCCGTCAGCTCCGAAAGATGTACAGTTTCGAAGACGACTACATCAACTCAGAACTAGTGCCTCTGCTGGTCGATTGTCTGACATGGAACGATTCGACAGAGCTTCAGTGTGAGGCAGCTCGCATGTTACGCTATCTCGCCAGAGATGAGCCTGCTGTGTTGATTGAAAACGACGCAGTGCCTTGTTTAAGCGACCTCTTGAATTCCCCTAGCGAAGATGTGCAGGAGCAGGCGGTACGGGCCATGGTCGTTGTTGCAGAGCAAGCTATCCTCTCCTTCGACGGTAGAGCCATCACTGAGGACATTATCTTTAATCTTCTGCCTTTCTTCTATCGCCCCAAATCTCCCTTTAACCTCTTCTGGTTTGCCCTCAAAGCACTGGTATATATCATACGTTGCAAACCCATTGAGGACACGGTCGTTGCCCTTCCAACCCTGAAGGAGCTTCTTGAACCAGGGGAAGACACCCAAGTACAGAGGCTTGCTTGCGAGGCTCTTTCATCTTTTTCTCTAGGACATGAGGGTGCTGAATATATCATTGCAAACGACATTTGTCCATGTCTTGTTGAGCTTCTCTTTCACGATTCTCCACGCATACTGCTTTATGTCATGGAAACTATGGCTAACATTGCACAGTATGGGAATTATAAGGAAGTTATCAATGACAGGGCACTCTCACGCATTGTGGCAATTCTTTCAAGTGGTGACAAGAGAGAGTCAAATATAGTGAGGAAGCTTCATATGGAGATTTGTAGGTTGGTGACCCATATCACAAGCCTCACCCAGGACGACATTGAGGTTCTAATTAAGGGAGGAGTAATGTATGCACTTGTGAGGCTTCTTGCAGGGGCAGTAGATGGTTTAAAGGAAGAAGCAGCTGTTGCAATTGTTAATTGTATTACATGTGGGAGTGGCGAGCAAGTGGGATACTTTGTGGATCTTGATTGTATAAATCTCCTTAGTAATCTGATTACACCCAGCAATAGAAGACTTGCACAAACTTGCCTTGATGGCGTGGAGAGGATGTTGAAGGTCACAAAACTGGAAAACAAACACCCACATCTTTTCCGAAATACTAAGCTCGCTGCTTTCATTCATAAACAAATACAAAGAATTCATACCGGTTGTCTTGAACAATGGCTAGATACAGAGTACTGTGGTCTTCTATTTCCTCCTGCTAAGAAGCCTATTACCGGTTTGAAGTTCAGATGAAAACGATCAAATTGAATGCCATCTAAATTTTGAACTCCCTTTCTCTTGACACACCAAGAGTGGGAATTTGTTTGTACATGCCAGCTTGACAGCTTTCTTGTTCATTTCAATTGATCATTCAAGCTCTAATATGATGCAATTTAAGTTTTGACTGAATAAAATGAGTTCGCTATACTGTTATTTCCAGAGTTTGTGCATACACCCCTGAGAACAGATGGAATGCATTTTAGAAGGTTGGGGCTCTTTTTTAAAATTTCTATTTGTTTTTCATTATAAGAATTTTTATGAATTATTTTACAAAGTGTGAAGTTAAGTTGGTGATAGGACTTTTTTTCTCTAATCTAACATAATTAATGTTTATAGAAAAAGATTTCTGAGTGTCTTTATCTATGAATAGAAAACTTAATGGTGTTAAGAAGCATTATTGAAACTTGCTACAACAATAGATAATCTTTGAGACTTCTTTAATTTTGATCAAGTATTACTAATCAAGTTAGTAATGTTGTGATAATTTGAAATATATTTCTTGATGATATATTATTTTTTCAATAATGGGAAAGGTTTGATTTGTGAATTGAAGTCTTATCTTTTAGCACAGTTTGAGATGAATGACTTAGGAATGGCTAGGTTCATCTTGGGGATGGAGATTAGAAGAGATAGAGCTAACATAAGTCTTTATTTGAGTATAAGTATGTGAAGTCAATATTGGATAGATTTAGCATGTCAACTTTGCAAACCTTTGTGTGTTACTATTTATGTAGAGATTAAGTTATCGTTTGAGAAATGTTCAAATTCTCCTAAGGAAACGGAGGATATGACTAGAGTACCTTATGCTAGTGTTGTTGAGAGCTTAATTTATGCTATGGTATATACAAGACCATACATTACCCAAGTAGAGGGATTCCATAGTCATTTCAAGGCTAATCTTGGACGAGTACATTGGGATGTAGTGAAGAGGGTCTCTAGGTATTTGTGGATACTTTTGAGTAGTCTATTTTTTATCATGGTAAATCTACAAGAGACCAACACTTAATGATTGTTCATAAATTTATATTTTTATTGGTTTGGGGTTAATAACAACAAAAGATCCACCAATGGAATATTTTCACTATGTTTAGTGGTACTAGCAATTGAATGAGCAAACGATGGGTTGTGGTCACTTTCTCAACTATAGAAGTAGAGTGCATGATAGTTACACATGCTTATAAGGAATCCATCTAACTTGAGTAAGTGTGTTCATATGTTGGTTTGATTCCATGGGATATTATAGTTCTATGTAACAGTCAAAGTGTAATATGCTTAGAAACAAACTTGAACTTCCATGTGAGAATAAAGTATATTGATGTGCAATGCCATTTTTATGACATACCAAAAGATGGGAGGGTAAAAGTAAGAAGTTGGGTCCACATATAGGGGAAGTTTCAGGTTTGAAAAAAATCCAACAAAAAATAGGTCTCCATTTAGGTTCGAACTCCCAAACCTAAATTTTTAAAACGGGTACCTGTTTCTAATTACATAATATTTTAGAATAGGTATATGTTCTAGAGTGAGTACGCATTTCATAAAATTTTAAATTTGAAACTCATGCCAAGTACAATGTCATAGAAACATCAAGAGAAAAATTGACTTTGGAAATATGGCTAACGACATTGTTTTTATAAAAAAATTATGAAATTAAAACCCATTATAGATAACAATGTCTAATTTTCAAATATTTAATTTTTTTATGATTGGATTGTTTTATTTATTTTTTAATTAATTTTGTAGGAAATTGGTCCATAAACTTGACATGTCAAGTTTTCGTATTTTTTTTAATTACTTCTATTTTTTAAGTTTCTTGTAAAACAAATTATATGACATCAATCTAGACATAACTCTTTACACAATGAAAAAACCAAAAATGATTCTTAGCTCAAATTATGGTGGCTATACACAAGGAGTTTTCATAAACAACAATTACGACTAATAAAATATTAATGGAGATGTTCACCATCAAGATCTATGCTCCATTTAATTCTTTTTGGCATAAGAATAGTCATTACTTATTTTTTTAACATGGAAGGATTATATGTTGACATTATTAGTTAGACTATTTTTTCAAGTTATGGTTTTCGAGGAAAACATATATTTGAAAAAATCATCAATACAACTAAAAAAAAGTGATTATTAAATTCAAAGCATTACTTCAACATATAGAAGTGAACTTTTATTCCAAATAGACCAAATAAAATGGGTATTCAATGTTTACCTAATTTATTCTGGATTTTTATCATTTACTATGTTGAGGCATTTTATTATTTATGCTTTTAGATATCTAATAAGATGACACACTTCCTTGAGCATGTAATATACATGTAATGTTGGTATGTGGCGACTGATCATTCTATACTGTACACTCTTCATGTATCCTCGCCGGGGTCCGGGGCCGGGGGCCGGTGGGGCAGCTATTTGAGTAAACGGTATGAAAAAGGGAAAAATCCCCGATTTTGTATAACCCTAATTTATAAAGGGTTTAGGATAGAGTTACAGTATTATAAGAAACAAGCGATTATTCGCGATATTGTAATAGGGTTTTACATTGGTTAATGAAATCATTGGATGGCTGCGGTTTGGTGGATGTAGCCCACATTGGGTGAACCACGTTAAATTCTCTGTGTTATTTTTCTGTGTGTTTTACTTATGGTTTATTCGATAAAATCTGCATTTAGCTTTTAGATATCTGCCATTGAAAACCTAACATGTAACTCACTAGACTGGTGATGCTATAGAAATTTGACACTTCATAAAAAATTTAGATACACTGATGAAGTTGGTGAGCATAGAAAAGTTTAAATGGTGTTATGATTTTATGGGCTTCTCAAGTGCTAGCAATTAGATAAAAAGTGTCATGCATTTTTCTCTTATAATGTGTTCAAGAAGTAGGAGAATGTTAGGAAATTTATCTCAACCTTCCTCCTATTGTTGATTATGTAAAGAGTATGGTGACTATGAAACATAAAGACTTAATTTGTGGGTTATAAACATTAATTTTAGGAAAAATAAAAATTATGGTTTAATTGGTATCAATTTCATGAATGTATATTTTCTAGACCTTCCCAAGCTATATAATTCATAAAAAGGGCTCCAATAGCCTCTCTTATGGTCTCTAAAATTTGGGCCTCTTGCATTGGAAATGTAACATCTTGGACATGGAAAAGAATTATAATAGGGAGTTAAAATTGTTGACCAACTTATGATATACGTTAGAATGTGTCATAAGGCATCTTTGAATGGAGATAATGAATCCAAAATAGAACTCCCAATTTTTTGAATGGTTTATGATGCACTTATGATGTTTGGAAGGAATATTTTATTTCTAGCTTGTGAACTCACCTTGTGATTTGGGTGTTATTTTTCTAACTAGATATTAGGGAACCACATTTTTTAGTGGTTTTATCCCATGGTTTTATGCATTACTTATCCTATTCTAAGGTGCTTGAGATGGAGGTATAGGATAGCAAGATTGTAGGTGTTATAATGTTGTCAAAGCTACTCTAGATCTTTGATAGGTGATACTCGTGTGAATGCTTAAAATATGTAAGTGTGTTATTACTATGTTTAGATTATTGATTAATACATTGGTCTACTTTGGATTGTGGAATTTTTCTCCTAAAATAGTTTTCTCCATGTACATTTATGTTGTGCTATGGTTTTTGTATATGTTATATATGTTTTCTCCTTTTTATAATTTTTAAGATCTAAAATGTGTACAATACTCCTTTAATAATAGTTTATGAAGTGTTTCCATGTACCTTGGTTCTTCTCACTAATGCATAACTAGGAAGACATATTGAATCTGCACATTGAAAGAGCTTGATTTTTTTGAACCATTGGTATCCACATTCTAGTCCAAGTCACACATTGTCATCCTAGGATAGAAAAATGAAAATTTATTTATAGAAAATACTTTGTAAACACACCAAGAGACACTCACCCATAATATAATACCTTCACAACATATAGAAAACATAAAAATACGAGTGATTAATCTAAACAAATTATTTTAAATAAAATATTGTAACGACAAGGAAGGAGAAGAAGGAAAAATAAACCTCTATGCATTCAAAGAGATGTATGTGCCTATTTTTGAGATAGAGAAACATGTGGTACTTCTTGGGAGCTTCCCATGAATGATCAAGATCCTATTTTATCCTTTTTCCTTTTAGAATAAATCAATGAAAGGGGGATAAATGGATTTGTGTGTGTGTGGTTAACCTATTTGTATTTAGGTCTATTATCAACAAACTAGAATAAATATATTATCATTAAAATCAAGTTTACCAAAACCTAATACCCTAGTGTATATGACTAAATATAAAATAGGAGGTAGGTGCCAAAAATAGTAGAGGTTAAATGAAAGCTACAAGTATGTTAATATACTACAAAATGATAGAAAAGTAAAGAGCTAGAAACATAATGAAATGGCAATTTTTAATATCACTTGACTAGGGAGAATGAAAAGCGCAATGACTATAATCAAAGATCCTCCAATTCATGTGCTCATAATCCAAGCCTCAAAATGAGAATGCTACAATAATGCCAATGTCAAAACTCATAATGACTTATAGTTTTACAAGACTTTTTCTCAAGAATATTGTAATATAGTGTTGTAAAAATGTTCTAGAATTCTTTCTTTTTGAATGAGATAGTGATAGATAAAAATATTTATAATCAAGGTGTAAAGGCATGCAAGAGGAATATAATTTTGATATTTACCCAACAAATCTCAATATTTATTTATGAATGTAAACTTAGAAGTTACAAGGTGACAACTTCAGCAAGAAATAGACATCATATGACAATGTTGTTTGAGGAAATGCATCCTCATGTAGATTTTTATGTGCATGAATGATTTTCCTAGTACATTAAGGCCAAGAATGATAAATAAAAAATATATGACATCATACAAACACAAGTAACATGTATAAATGTTCAAGGAAGACTTAAACACACAAAACACCAAACTCGTGTTAGCACCAAGGGATATGACAAAGACCAAGATAAGGATAAGTGAGCCTAATAACAAGCTACAAGGATGAGTTTTTAAAATATTTTAATTTCAATTCCAAGATCATAGGGCATTGAATTTTCAATGATTGAATTTTGTCCCCACTTTAGTGGACTTGTATCACTAGGTGATAAAGCTACACTAAAGTACTAAAAAGAGAATAGTAAAAATAACATGATAAAAAGGATTCATAAAAGGTTGTGATATATTTATTCAAGTGAGGAAGCCATGTCCCAAAGATCATAATCTATTAAACCACATTTTAGAAATATAAAAATTATTTAAAAAATGCATTAGAAACACATAACTTGTAGCATGAATGTGTTACAAAATCATGTATAATCCAATACACACACAACAGATGTAAAAAAATATTATACAACACACAAATGAAAATAAATTAAGAAGCACATATGAAAGAAAGCATGCTTTTCTCTTAGAAAATTGACATACATAATCTCAACATACTCTATTTCCAAGAAAATATAATATATGGTTCAAGGTCTAGCATGCCTTGTTTCTAGGAACCATACAACACCTACATGAATCATGTGTTATTGTACTTTATTTCTATATAATCCACAAAGAGTATAAAAACTTAATATGAGTCACATTCACTTGCATAATATTTTGTTAGGTGGATTATATGTAAATATAATACTAGGGATTACATGTACTAGCATACTATGTTTCTATGTGATCCTAATAAAGGTGGATAAATCCAAGCAATTCCCTATACTTGGGGCCACAAGCTACTAAATATTTAAGAAGTGTACTATAAATGTGTATGTGTGTATACATATGTAAAGGTGTATATATTCCCCCTTGAAATAATTGCATAAATAGAATTTGTGTTTATTTTAAGGTAGAGAATGGGAACGATTGGAAGGGTGTAGGGCACAGAAAAGAACCTACCGCAACTCACTGCAAAGAAAGTGTGGAGCATCTAGCTGATAAATGAGATAGGTTAAACATACCCTATAAGGGTCACCTCTCTATAAGAGACTAGGTGTTGATATATGTATGTAATAGATGATAGAATAGGAAAAATAAGAAGATATAAGATAGAGAAATACTATATTGTAAAGTAGAGACTAAGACTTGCATATGTAATGATTGTTTGATTATATATATAATGGATTTATAAGTATTCAATGGATATATGTGTTATGGATGATTATTGTTTATGTTTAATTTATATGTATGCTACCATTAGATAGAGTCCTTTATCACACTTATCCATTTTTGCCACTATACTTATAGGGTATAAACTAACTACATGAGGAATATTAGGGTATAGATCTTTGAACTGTAATTCCTCACATTTCCTCTACTAACATTAGTTTTATTGTCAAGACCCTAGAGAGGACAGTCAAGAAATTTAGAGTAAAAAAGAAAAAGGACAAACATAGCCCGAGAAAATTATTTTCAAACATTTTTCTTAGGTATTGCCTTTGAGAGAGGGGGTAGGCACTTAAGGGATGACAAATGGAAAGGGGGGATGGATCTAAAGCGACCCCTGAAAAAATATGTAACTATTCAAAACTAAACCACCCATGAGAGATATAAGTATTAATGAAAGTCTAGACTAGAAAGACCCATGGGAACAAGAGATAACAAAATAAAAAGAGAGATAATTAAAAGGATTAAATTGGGAATGGAAATAGACACATAATAAAGGAGGATGAAACAGATTCAGGAAAGAGGAAAGATATTGCAAAAGAATGGAAGAAGCGGAGAGGAGGAAAAAAGAGCGGGACTTAGAGTTTGTGGAAGAAAATAAAAACAAAAAGGTTTAGTGAGCCAAGAAGGGTGTTATTGAGAATACCAGGGTGGGTGATTTTGGAGAAGAAGAAGTAGAGTGTTCCATGGTGGGTGTTTTCAGAGAAGGGAAAGAAAGAACTCTGCAATTAGGTCCTAACATAGACTAGATTATTCAAAATTTAGAAGGAGAAATTGAAGAATATGAAAATACCAAAAGAGAAATAGAACAAGCAATAGTGAGAATTTTAACATCTCTCCTAAATAAAATGCCAACTATTCATCTGGACTAGAAGAATATTCAATTAAGTATAAATGATTATTGGTTACCAACAGAAAATCCTATACAAAACCTTTGAAACATAACATTTGTTGTCGACTATTTAGATGAGTTAGTCACTAGGAGCATTTTGAAGATAAGAGAAGCAAATACGGAAGGGAATGAAGAGAATTACATGAAACTAACAACTCCTAAAAAAGCATCACTATTAAATAACCGAAGGATTCTCACTAACAAAAGGATATCTTCGATAATAAAAGACACTTTGAATAGACCCAACCCCCAAACCATGAATCACCCTTAATTTCATTAAAATAAAGGAGGATTTTGGAGAAATAAGTACAATACAATGTAGAAGATCAAAACATAGGATAACAACAAGGAGAGGAAAACAATATTGACATATTGAGTGGATACAACTTTAACATAGGATACACAGATAGTGAGTCAGAGGAAGAACCAAACATGAATACTACAGTAAAATTGCCTATGTTTGGACAAGACACAACTGAAGCATTTGAACATGTATACATCTTAAAGTCTTTATGGAGGCGATAGCATATAACTAGAGATGGCATATAAAGTTATTTGACTTTCTTGGGTCCCTTTGTGGGGATACTTTAAGATGGTACCAAAAGAACTACCCTTGGAATAGTGATAGATATTGGGAGATAGTAAAGCAAGATTTTTTGGCTGATTTTGATACCATTGACCTACCTACATAAGGGGTTAGAAAACTCTGGGAACTAATACAACATGAGTATGAGACAATCAAATAATTTGATAAAAGATTTAAAGAAGCCATTGGACAATTAGAAGAACCTTTAACTAATAAATAGAAGATTGAATGGTTCATCTTTGGAATCATAGCAAAAATTAGAAGTGTTCCAGATGGACGATACTTCAATACATATTTAGAATTAGTTACATTTATATGTCGGGTTGAAAACTAATCCTAGTGTAAGCAAGATAAGAAAAGAGAGAACAAAGAATTGAAGAAGCTTCAACTAGGAGTAAAACAACTAAGAATTCAACGATATAATGGCAAAACGAGAAATACATGCACCAAGACCCAATATCTAGTGTACTTACTATGGTAGAGAAGGCCACATTAGAAATGAGTTCCCCAAGGAATTAGGGGAAAAGAAAGCTTCTATGTATGTTCTCCATTGGCAAGTTTGAGACATGGATATTGTCAGTGTTATTTATGGGTTGGATATGTTGTTGGAATTAGTTCTACCAATGTTTGGATACCTTTGAGGAATCTTGATGGAGCACAAGAACATGTTGTAGATTCATGTGGTTTCATGAATGGCTATGATGATATACTTCATTGATTGACCCTTATGCAATGTATACAACAAATGGGAGAATTTTAGGAATATGTGTTGTACACCTTGCATAACATTGGGTTATTTTAATGCGCAAAATAAATATTTATTTGTGGTGAATCATAAGGAGATGTGTTTATCCACATTAAATATTTATTTGGAGCCACCTATAAATTGCATGTAACATTGGGTTAGATATTTTATGTGTGGGTTTCACATGAAAAAATATTATGTTGGAAAACTTAGTACCAAAAAGTAAATGTGGAGTCGATGATATTGCAAATTCATGGTTTTAAATCATATGATCTTACCTTACCACTTGATTGTTTTCGTATGAATTTGTTTCTATAAAACTAAACACTTGTTTAGTATTTGAGGTTGGTTAATTATATTTTTGACTTGATTTTCATTGTATTGAGTCGTCTTCTTCTGAGATCCCCCTTGGAAAAATTACAAATTTTTGAAAAAATCCAAAAAAATTGGAAAATTGTTTCGAAAGACTAATTTGATAGTGTTAAGCACGTCAGCAAAATATTTTAATTTTAGGGAACTCGAGGTGTCTATATTTGCATTTGAAATTCAAATTCGATGTGTCCAATTATAAAGAGGGGGTCCACTTTGCCACCTACGGTCTATAAATAGGCCCTAGGGGGTCCAAAATCCTCATTTGTGCATTTGAGTTCTAGGATTTTGAGTGGTCTGGAGAGTGATTCCTGAGTGGGGAAATGAAGGTATGGAATTGATTCTAGTGATCTCTCATCAAGGATACCAAGTACAGACCTTCCGGCAGCTCGAGGGATCAGGCAATGCAATATGTAATCCTTTCTCGCTTTGATTTTTTTTTTTGTTTTTCAGTAGATTTTAGGGGTCAAAATTGATCACACAGATGAGGTGCAATTTCTGCACCACAACTGTCATCGCGATCATCGCATCTATCGGTGGGTGCACCACATTTTTTGTGGTGCACTGCAATTGTTCTCCAGAGCCACATTGTTGAGTGGCTCGCAACTGTACACAACAATTGTAAAATTTCATCGCATATGTAGGAGATAGAGACATAATTGTTTTTTTGGCGATGCATCTGTTTGATGGTGTGCCGCATGTGTAGAAAGTGCTTGCAACTGAATGTAAGCCGCATAGGTAAGCTACATCTCTTAAAAGGTGTGATGCATCTGATTGTTAACAAAATTGACTTAGTTTTTGGTTAAATTTTCAATGTGTAAAGGGTTGAATAGGTTTGTTTAGGCATCCTAATTGATGTAATGTGATTTTTGAGTGTAGGTGAGACTTTTATCAATCTATACGCGTGAGAGCCAACCCTCTTCATTTAAATTACGAGATCACCTGGATGAGAAGAATAGGGATACCTTACATGCATTGGGTTTATACAATGTGACGTTCATGCCTGAGATCAGGGCTAATCGAGGACTGCTTACTACACTTGCTGAGAGGTGGCACTCTGATACTAGTTCCTTCCATTTACCGACTAGGGAGGCCACTATGACATCAGAGGAAATTGGTGCATCCTACAACTCTCGATCCATGGTGAGCAGGTAGTTTACAATCTTGACTCTAGGCTAGTTGCTATACAGAGGTGCGTTGAGACCGATGATCTTAGAGTCGAGGAGTATGAGATCCATTGGGACACCTTGCTAGATCGCTATGACCGATTGATAATTATTGTGTGCATTATTATTGTTGTCGACATAGTCGTACCAAATAGATGTGGGCATGGATTTCCAATTGGGTGGGGTCAGATGCTAGCCAGGATGATGGAGGAGAGCACTGTGTATGCTTGGGGCCCTTGCATGTTGGCGATGCTTTAATTCTAGCTACATGGTATTGCCTACAGAGTCACTTTCTCGATTGGTTATGGCACTACATTTCTTATGGTTTGGGCATGGGAACATATAGTCATGTTTAGACCCGTTAAAGATAGAGACCTACCACCAGGTTTGACATATGTGTATATCTATGGTAGAATCGTGACTCAAACACATGTTGAGGATGTCAATTATTGGAGACATTTCATTCACTTGGAGGCCTTACCGATGGTGTGTAGCCTGGGAGGATGACATCGAACATCTTCCATATTATCAGCAGACCAAGTACCTGATTGGTCACATTGTCTAGAGCCAGCATGTTATTGAGAGACAGTTATCAAAGTGTATACTTTGGTAGTTCAACGAGAGATAGGGGAGCCTATCGGTGTAGTAGAGTTCACAAGATCATCTTGTGATGTATCTTAGTGGGGACCCATGATAGCTTATCAAGTGGCTATTTAGGAGTGTGAGCAGTTATAACCCGTTCGATGGGGAGCATTGAAAAGCTAACAGATATAGGCACTATGCCCGAGTATGATGCATTATGGGCTTGACACAAGCCAATGTCACTTATAGATCTGGATTTTCTAGCACCTATTGAGAGGCTAGGGAGAGGTCCACGGAGCAAGCTACGGGGGAGAGGATTGATTTGGGGTGGAAAGGATGGAGTTAGGGGAGGGGGAGAAGGATGGAGATGATGATGGGGATGGTAGAAGCAGGGATGGTGGTAGGGGTGGTGACGAGGGTAGAGGCAGAGGTCGTTTGCCACCAGTTATTTTTAGGCCACTATCTCTCATCAAGGAAGAGGGGGAGAAGGAAGTGAGGGTGGAAAATGTTCCTCTCTAGGAGGAGGAGGTGCAGAGAGATATGGATGTGGATTTTGAGGTGGAGGAGGTTGCACGGGAGGTGGTGTTAGATGTTGAGGGGTGGAAGGATGTACCTATTAGAGAGGCCATCTAAGGTATCATTAAGGAGGAGGTGGAGGAGAGGGCACAAGATCCCTAGATGGAGTTCATGCAGACACAACTCCAAGATGCATTGGTGCAGGTATAGGGATTATAGGTTCAGGTTGTGTAGTTGACTGCAAAGCACGATATGGCTACTATTAGAGCATAGAGGGAAGAGGAGTGATCGCTCTATTTCAACTATACTATTAATGCATCCAACGTAGATTTATCTCACACTATATCAGGCTAACAAAGAGGTGAAATACTATCATTATTTAAATGAGGGAGTAGGAGTAGTGCCAACAACCGAGAGGGAACCTAACTTCACACAGAGTCAGAGTAGATCCCATTCCCATCGGTCACAGAGTTGTGGGGAGTTTCAAGACCGAGGACGTTGCCATACGATTGGCCACCCTTCATCCACGCAGGGATCTTACAGGACCAGACGGATCAGGATAGAGGCAGTACATTCCTTCACCAGAGCACCCACCTGTAGAGGATAGAAGCAGTTTTGGATAGCTAGATTTTGTATATATGGACATATGTAGTTTTTATTGAGCCTGCGACCTCTATTTTTTATACACTCGATTTTGTACTCACACATTTTTTGAAAATATCTGAGATGCATATTTTTGGCAGTGATTATATGATATGTTATGTTCTATATGTATTTTTCTATGTGATGGATGCTTATGGAATGCATATGATGCTATGTTTTTCTTTGATGTATGTATGGATGCACATGATATTGATTTATGCTTATATATATGATATGATGTATGGATATCTAATGTTTATGATCTATGATGGGATTTATTTTGCTTATATGATCTATGTGCATGATGATATTATATGTTTAGGACATGTTATGTCATGTTTGATATGATACTATGTGGATGATGATTCTAAAAATATAATGTAATGCTATCTATGTTTTTGATTTCTTTATGCAATATTGATGACCTATATGCACGTGATTTATGATGTTCTAACATGATTATGGATGCAGGATGATGCAAATAATATCTTTGTTTTTCGTGTATCATATTAGGCCACCAAGATGATCGTGGGGACTAATAGAAAAATATTAGTGAGAAGAGATAATTAGCAAGGAGTGAAGAACAGTTAGATGGTTCATTCATCCAAATCTAGCTTGATGTAATGATTAATAGTATTTGATCTTTTAGTAGTGCATGTTTTTATCATCATAGAGCATTTTATTATGGGACAAGTATATGTATGCACACCTAAGTAGGTGGATTCTATTTTCTGTTTGATTTAAATATTAAATGATATATGAACAAGTGGATAGTGTACACCAAAGTTGAGACAAACCTTGGTGATGTTAGTATATGTTTTTCAAATATTCAGACACATCAGATAAGGAGTGCCTTGATTCATACTAGCAATAGTAGAACCTTGTTGGAATATGTAAGGAAGTAACCATAGAGCATGTTAATCCTAATGCAAGATATAATTAGCTGCCATTTGACTTGCATGGGATGTTTTGATTATGTAAAATGGAACCCCAATCACACACAAGGACCTTAATTCCCCTATTCATGTTACCAAGACAAACCACAAACAAAAATCAATAGAAAAAACTTCATGATCCATCATCAATGCTCTAATCACTTATGGATATCATCAAGTAGTTTAGGAACATGACATAAGAAAAATAAGATAAGATAAGACTTAGCTAGACCAAACGAGTCCACGGCTATTTAGATCTTCTTGTCCACTAGTATGTGTTTGATATAATTTCAAAAGATTGTGTTTGTTTTAAGGAGTTAAACATTTCGTGTAAGGTGCTTGGTCTGGTTTTGATAATGCAAAAACCTAGGAAACAAATGGTTTTTGATAAGATAGGTACGATTGATAGATACATAGAAAATTGATCAACCAAGTTGAAGGCTAGTTTGGTACTTTCATCTGTTATTCCAGGATTTCTTGAGCTTAGTTTTTGTAGGATAATTTATTTGCATCCAACATATAAATTCTTGACAAGAGATAGTTTTATTATGAATTTGGTTGCGATTAAAATTTTATTGTGATGGACCCTAGGGGACTGACCTATGCCTCGGGGGCTTATCAATTATGGCCTTGCCTACGTGATACATGTAGTCAACTTAGTTTGATTGGCCTCGACAAGTAACCATTTACTCTACAATGTGCATTATGATGAAGACTTGATTAAGACAGACCTTAAGGGACTGGCCTATGTCTTGGAGGCTCATTAATGATTTGTATTACCTACATACATGTGTAGAGGCAATGTAGTTTGATTATATGGACTGATATTAGGACATGATAGATGGTTAATGTTTTTTTCTTTTGTGATATTTTATGACTATTTTGGATCTTCTAAGGAATATTTGATTTTTTTTTTGGATTTTGTTGAATGTTTTGATGTTTTTTATATTTTTGTGATAATGTCCTTAGATACCATGTGTAAGATCTTTGTGAAACCCTAGGTCAAGGATTGCCCTAGTCTAGAACAAGACCATTTATTACGAAAGGGATGACTTGTAATGAAATAACTTGCACAAGAAGAATATAATGTTAAATATGTTGCAAATACTTGATAGTAATATGCCACTTCGAGGGGGAAACCTCTTAATCCACTTTAAGGGGCATACCTCCAATAATCTTCAATAAGAACACAATACTCAATATGATGATCAAATAAGACTCGCAACCTCCTATATATACCTATTTATGCCTAGGATATCACCCATGCTAACTTAGATAACCCTATATAAGCCTTAGGCTGACCTAACCAACTAAATAATAATATAATAATGATAACATAATTTATTTAGGAGTTAAGATAGCCACAAGCCAACTATTCATAACCTGATATTCACTAATATTAAGGGTGTAGCATGCCCCTCACTTCAACAAAGCATTTTCCTCAATGCTAATCAAGTGTGGATTCTCTTGAATGAACTTGTCCCCCCATGTGGCATATTCAAATGGTAAATTCTTCAATTGGATGATTTTTCTATTCCTTAACTTCTTTGGTCATGTTTGACAACTGAAATTTGGTTCCAATATGATTCTTCCCTCTTCATAAATCTTTGGTAATATTTTTTGCATAGGGATATTATGCCCAATTACCTTCTCCAAATAAGAGACACAAAAATATAGATTTATCTTTGTTGTTGGTGCTTGGCTCCTTGGAACTAATTATATGGTATGATCATGATCTGGATCTTAGGAGGAGATCCTTTAGGATTGTCTCCAAAGACCATTGAGTGGCAATCAACTATTGCTTGTAAATCTAGATGAGATGGACCATTTGATTGAAATACTTCTAATGAAGATAACTAGGCCACAAAACCATAAACTCCCTTCTTAAGCATCTTATGCATTTGATGAGAGCTTACCATTTGTGTGAACTTTTCCTTCAACCCTCTTAGATCTACTATCTTTCCTTCTGATTGAAATATCATGAATAGTTCTTGGAATTTCATCTCAATTGTTCCCAAATTAGTAAGTCATTGCACTCCCAAAACAATATGTGTTGCACCCATGGAGATAACATACATTGGGCTATCAAGGTGATAATCTCCCATGGATAATTTAATGCTATGAGACTTTCCAAAACAACTAATTATACCACCATCTGCAACCAAGACTTGAAACTCTGGAGTTGCATATACAAAACAATTTAGATGAGTAGCAAACTTTTTGTTGATGAAATTATGTGTGCTACCTGAGTCAATCAACACTATTACTTTATTCTTCTTTAATAAACCCACTACCTTGAGAGTTTTTGGGGCACTGAAACCTTAGAGTGCATGAAAATAAATGATTGGTTGGAGATCTTGTGATTCATCATCTGACTCCTTATCATATTCATATCAGTTCCTCCTCTTCTTCCTCACTCAAACCTTCAATATAGAATAATTTCTTTTCACTACATTTATGTCCTAGACTATATTTTTTGTCACAATTGAAACACAACCCTTTTTGCTCTCTTCTCCTTATTTTTTTGTGGAGTCAATTGAGTAGGTTGAGGAAGAGAAGGTGTTGAGTCTCCTATCTCAATGGCCCCTTTATTACTAAGAATAAAATACTTCTCTTCTACCTTATGTGCTAAGATAAAAGACTCGGATGTTGAGCTAGGACTAAACATGCATGCCTCATGTTGAATGTGATCCTTGAGACCACCCAAAAATAAATCAATCAAGTTCTCCTCTATAAATGTATCCACTCTTAAGGATAGATTTTGGAATTGTTGAATATAATCCTTGACTGATCTTATTTGTTGAAGTTTAGCCAACTGACTAAAGAAGTTATTTGTCACACTATTGCTATACTTTGATTAAATATCATCCATAAAAATTGGCCATGAGATAGTGAGACCATTATTCCTTTGATGAGTACAAAGCCAATGATACCAAATAAATTGATCTAGTTCTAGATATAGGAAGGTAAAATGTGTGACCTTTTGTCCATTTGGGACTTGATGTACTTTAAAAAAATCTCCATTTGGTTTATCCATGTTAGAGGATCCTTTCCATTGAAATTACGCATATCCACCTTTGGAATAAAATTCCTAGATCCCACAGGAGTATTGACATTTGGGTCAAGAGTAGTTGACCTAGAAGTTTCATCTTGGTTGCTTCAGAAATCCTTCCTTAGTTCATTCATATAGGCACTTAATATGCTTTGTATGTCTGGTATATCTCCCCTTAGGTCACACATATCCATCTTCATTTAAGAAATGCCTTCCTTGACCTTACTAATTTCCTCATTGGGATTAATATCCTCTATTGTTACCTCATCATTATCGGGGGTTTTCCCTCATGTGACAAAATTCTTTTTACCCCTTGTTATAGGCCATGTCATGATGGAAACTATGACCGATGACATAGTATGGGATAACTACACTTGATCCATGAGGATTCAAAGTATAATTAATCTACTATGCATCAATCCCAATAAGATCATTCAATTTAAACAAATACAGGAAGTCATTAAAACTCACATATTAAAATATGAAAGCTTGAGAAACATCTGACTAAGACATTGAAACTTATCCTATTGGGGGAGTGGTGTCACATTGATGTGGAATGGCGACCCTTTCCCGATCCCTTGGGTAAAGGAGCTTGTTCCAATCGATTCTATTGAAGAGAACCAATGAAACCGATGAAAGATGTATTGTGAAACATGATGTAAAAGATAAATTAACATCATAAATGCTATGGTGATCGATATGGGTATATGAAAAGCTATTCTAAATGTATGTAAAATTTGAAAGACTCAAACCCTAGTTTCAAAATATACTAAATGGATGCAAACTAAGCTACCATGGAAGTCATTAATGGATGCTTAAGCTAATTATGTATGAAAATTAATCTAAAATGCTTATCAAATGTGCAAATGGGTGTGAGTTTCAATAGCATAAGTTTTCTATTAAAACTATGGATCCCTATTCAATAAAGGCTAGCTCTATTTATAGAATAGGAAAAATAAAATTGATGGCTAGGATCAAAAGGATCAATCAATGGTCAGAATGGAGGGAATATGGAGGCATGGATCATGGATTACCATCAAGGGTTGAGGATACAAGATGATATTTAATCAAGGGCTTACATTCATCCAAACAAACACACCTTCAAAACTTGCACAAGAAGTCTTATTGAAAGTTTGTTTCAAAAAGGAATGTTCCCTTTTTCAAATGAGTGAAGAAAGAGAATATTCTCATGGGTGAGGAAAATTAGATATTTAGTTAATTAAAAACAAATTTAATTGTGCAAAAGAGGAATATTTCCTTACAATATTCCCTTACAAGTGGGAGGATTAGATTTAATTATTAATTTGATAATTTAAACAAAGTTTCAATTATGCAAATTAGGGGAATTTAGGATATTCATTAAATAATTAACTTATTTAATGAAAAGAGAGAAAGTGTTATGATATTTAATTAAATAACTTAGGGATTTTTAATTAAATAAGAGGAGTTTAGGGATTAAATTAAATAATTTGATTTATCCAATTTAATAGGATGAAATGTTAGCACGAGAGGGGGTGAATTAACCTAATTAGGTCAATTAGATTAATAGATGAAAATGATGCGATTAATTAAATAGCTAGGCTAATTCAACCAATTAAGCGAAAAGAGGTTGGGTTTTAGGATGAAATGGTGTTAGTACATAAGATTCGAGTGCATGATATCATTCAAGACATTTTTAAGTGTCTACATTTTTCCCCTCTTTGAAGCGAGGTACCTTTTACGTTGGTTCAAAGACTGACACTTTTCAAATTAAAAACTACTACTCAGATCAAATATATATATATATATATATATGATTTTTTGGATGCCCCACTCTTGCCCTAGTGGAAGGAATAAGCTATTTCTCTACCCCCTCAAGAAATCGGGAAACAATTTTGGGTTGATTTCTCGACAAAGGTTAAATATAAGTTCAGGTGCCAAAACATGCCTTGGGATGCCAAAAATGGCCGAAATGCAAAAAATGGCCCAAAATAGGTTGTGCAAGGTGGAAATAGGTAAAATAAGTGAAATCCCTAGCTTCTGGTTTAAATTAGGGCAAAAAACCCTAATTGTTAGGCTTCAATAGGTGAGGAAGGGTCACTTTCAAGTTATTTGTGCATTCGCATTTAATAGATTTGCTACACTTTGAGCTTTGACCTCCTCATGAAATGGCACAATGAGTGCTCCCATGACACATTTCAGATCGAGTATGAGAGTACCAAAGGCCTCCAGGTGTAGGACTAACGGTACACAATTCAAAACATTTCTTGCATTTTGACTTTTTGGTGCATTTATTAGGCTTTGAAATTTGGCCTAGGTCGGCATCGTTGTATTGCGACACTATTTTGAGTGTTGGCAACACTTTTTCTCATTTGTAGTGATGCCATTGTGAATGGTGATGCACTTCGTGATTTCAAATTAGGGTTTCCAAATTTCAAATTGTGGCATGGGTGTGCATAGCAACGCACATCATTGATTTGCAATTTACGACTAGGGTTTGCACTTGTCAAATTGTGACACAAGTGTAAATAGCGACACTAGTCATGATTTAAATTTTTAATGTACTAGTTGTCATTGTTTGAAATTTGAATTATGATGCTGCCTTCGTGAATGGTGATAACTTTGTCATTTTGGGGGTTAAAAACTCCAAACTTATCGAATTTTAGTGAAATTTGATGTTGTGTGCTTCGTGGGTGCAAGAGGTTATTCAACCTTTGATTTCCTGCGAGCACCAACCTGCGATACTTTCTACCCTTGATGATTGGTTTCAGCTTTGAAAGGATCACCTCAGAGAGATTGGATTGTGGTACATTGCATATATGCCCATCGTGAGGACCCATCTGGAAATGATGACAGTGTTATTTGAGCAATGGCATAGTGAGACCTCATCCTTCCACTTGGCAACCAACGAGGTGATAGTCACACTAGAGGATGTATGGTAGATATTGTGATTGTCGATACATGGAGAGTGGGTGATCTATGGTAGCAATGTTGGATATGATGCTTTCCATGAGGTTCTAGGTCAGAACACTATTGTCCTAGCCAACTCACAGATTGATCTCAAGATGTATAGAGGTCACTTGTCGACCTTCAGATTGATACTTGGTGTAGTTATTCTAGGGTTGGTTGCCCCAGATTGATGGAGAAAAGGATTTAGTCT
The DNA here is from genome assembly GCA_007115665.2 of Sequoiadendron giganteum. Classification (NCBI taxonomy): domain Eukaryota; kingdom Viridiplantae; phylum Streptophyta; class Pinopsida; order Cupressales; family Cupressaceae; genus Sequoiadendron; species Sequoiadendron giganteum. Next base: position 495,535,892 of record CM021106.1, read on the forward strand.
CATATGGGGGCTAGCTTGGCATCAAATTTTGTTCAAATGGACTCAATATACATGGGGTCCAGTGATGTTGGCCTCACTTTATCATGATATGCATGATTTTGTGTACTTGATGGGAGAGCGATCTGTGCAGGAGTCACACTTTTGCACATATGGGCATGGGAGCATATTGTCGTGCTCCTACCGATCATCCACATGGCTGATGTGGAGCCAAATGATCAATTAGTCTAGAGGTACATAGGGGTGATCACTCTACAGCACATAGGGCAGCTCAGTATCCCCTACTGGAGGAGAGTGATTGATGAGATGACAGTGTTCTGATAGCGGTCATGGCTACAGATGCCACCTTGGTATGATGATGTGCAAAATCTCTTCTTTTCTCAGCAGACCTGATATATGTAGGGTCAGGAGCACACCATGATCGAGCAGTACCTGCTGGATAGGGTAGCTAGACATTTTTACGGGAGGCGAGACAAACCTAATGATTAGTATACGACCATTTTTGTGAAATTAGCTCGAGAGACAACTTGGGGGCCCACAATATTGGCCCATGACGTCGTCAAGGGATTTAGATAATTGGTTATCAGGCCATGGGCCTATGATCAGGGGTAGGTCAATGTGTAGACGATGCCTACACATGATGCTTGGTTTGTACCCCCTCCCCGAGGTAAACCCACAATAATGGGTTATAATTTTTGCATGAAGAAAAATTAGAAATTCCCATCAAAAAAATTAAAATGGCTTACCCGTTCAAATGAAGGGGGTTTGAATGAACCGCCCCTCCATCTAATGAACCCCCACCCCCTTCTTTTGAACCCCCACTTGCACCATATAGGGGGGTTCAAAGGAACCCCCCTTTTTCCACCTTCCCCTCCACCATATCAAAATTTATGTTTTTTGACTATCGAAGCCCGAGAAGGAGGTGAAAATGGAGTCAACTTGATAAACCAAGTTGGAGGACTATAGTGATTGAAACTTTCTTTCCAACGACTATAAATTTAATATATTTTGTTTTTATTTTATATTTTAGTTTTTAGTTTTACTAAACATAGGTTTTTCACCAAACATCAAGTTCAATGAAAAAACATTGTGGAAAAATAGTAAATTTGAGAAAAAAAAATTAAAAATATATACGCACTAGGTATTGATGTCCTCGTTCCAACAAAAAAAATGAATTTCAATACATACCAAAAAAGTTATGCGAGCCGAAGTGCAACTATGTCTAAATTGTAATTGATTTGACATCAAAACTTAATTAAAAGAAAAATATTCAACAAAACATTATGAAACAAAATAAAAGCACTAGATACTAGTGTTACCAACCTAAATTCAAAAGAATCAGAACTTTATCCTTTGTAGAAAAAAAGTTATGCGAGTCGAAGTACACACCACTTCTTAAAAATGTTTACTATTAAAAACTAGTTATCAAAGGAGATGCAAAAAAAATACAATTTAATTTCAATTTTTAAAATCTACAGACAAAATCTCACAAATCACTACTTTAGATCATTTTCAAATTCCTAATAGTTTACCTACTATAGGTGTCAGAAAGTGAAGTTTTTCTAAAAAAAGTTGATTTCAATGTCAAGTTTGGCCAAAAAGTGTAACCCATTATTGTGGGATGACCCCCCGACTTACAGATCCAGTGGGTATACCTCCATGAGGGAGGCTGAGAAGGAGGGGAGTAGGAAAAGGATGAGGCCAACCAAAAGAAGGGCATGGTAGAGGGTAGGGTGGAGGACCAAATAGGTAGGGCAGAGGACAGGGGAGAGGATAGGATGTCGAAGATGGCCAACAACATGACGGATAGGTTCCCAATGCACCTCCACTACACCAACAACTACTAGTATAGATGCCACTAGTACAACCACGACCAGTTCAACAACCACCGTCCGGGCCAAATCCTTGAGATGTTCATATACAGCAGTTGCAGTAGCAGCTACAGGTAGTGACACCTGAGCGAGATCAAGCTCAGTAGTAGGTGCTAGCACTCACAGTTGAGAGAGATCACAATCGTTAGCTCAAGAAGACCTCATATGTACAGTTGGCATAGGAGATCGGTCGATGACAACAGTTAGAGTTCATTTCTCAACAACAGGCTCAGTAAGCACAAGGGATAGTCAGGCAGACAGTAGCACATTTTTTCGGGACAATGAGGGAGGAGGTGGCATACTGGCAGACCTTGTATTATAGAGACATCCCTCCCCACCGCAGGTAGCCCGATTTTTTAGAACTGGAGTCAGGTGCAGCCAAGTGCCTCTACCTTAGTTAGACAGCCAGATCAGCCAAGACATAGTGATAAGGCCAGTGACCGATAGACCTCCTTTAATACTGCAAACACCTTTTTGTTGTATAGCCTGATTATTTATATAGACATACACTCATAGGCTCATTTTTATAGCCTCGTGTACATTGTACATTTTGATGATATTCATACACATTCATTTAGATATTCTATCATGACAGTCATTTATATATATATACAACATGACACAAACTCATGATGTGATGTGTCTTTATTTTATGCTTGATGAATGTATGGATGCAAATGATATGATGCGATGTTATGTTTATGCATTATGATTATGTATGGATACAATGTTGATGGATGCACTTCTTTTATTTATGTTGATGTGATAATGATCTATGATGTATATGATATACAATGTGATGTATTGAATGTGTTATCTTCTTTTTCAATATCTTTGTATGATATGTTATGATATGGTATGCTTATGCGGGATGTATGGATGGATACATTCTTTTTATGTACTTTTCTCATGCCATTTATGACATTATGATGCATGTATGGATATGGATGATGCTTATAGTATGTATGCTATGAATTTTTATCATATGGATGTGATGAATGGTAATACAATGGACTAATATTCTTAGAATAAAAAATCTATATTATTCAAAACAACTTAAATGATAATGACGATGTTGTGGATTATGTTTTCCTTTATTATGAAATGCTATGATAATGCAAGATGTATACATGTTGATGATTTTGTGGATATAGGATGGATTCATGATGATGTTTTTTGTTGACTTTCATGATACCAATCTAGCATGGAAAGAAGATAGAAGAAATAAGAATGATTTGACCATCGATTTTGAAGGTTGATTCAATAATTCCATGATCCATTGAGACTTTATTAGATGTGGTGATGAGAGCAATGATGATTTTTCTCATATCTTTGGATTGATATTTTATGCCATTCCTTATGTTTGATATAACACATAGACATGATGCATCAAGGTATTGATAACCAGGATGGCGTTGTATCTAGTGTAAGGGACTTTGACTCAGCAAACAGATAGGATAGTTCGTGTTCACATCTTGACATACAAAAACCTCATTGGAATGTAGTTTATAATTTTAGAATATATCAGACCAAAGAATACGCAATAGTCAACAATCTACTCCAAACAACCTCCCTACACACAACCAAGCAAATATGCGCCAAGATTATTTTACAATAACACCCACAAGCACAACAAATGAAAGATAATGATTTATGTTGGTTTCCTTTCTCTCTAAATCATTGAGACATCATCGAGAGATCCTCGGAATGGGTCATTAAGATAAATCATAAGAAAAGATCAAAGGAAAATAGTCAGTTTTATCTATATCTCTTGCCAATTTAATATAACTAAGGTGATTTCTAATATTGATTCCCATTGTAGGAACGATTCATCCTAGGAAATGTTGATCAAATGTTTTGATTAGGATGAGGTGTGTGATAGGCTTTTGATACAAACTCTACTAACTCATTTACCTATGATCTAGACTATAGATTTTTGACACTTAGGTTCCCACTTTACAACTTGTGATACTTGCTTTCTACTTATTTTGCCAAACGTTGAAGGGGATGATTGATTTATTATGGGTAAAGGTTTATTAAAGGTGAAATAAAAATGGGATGGATGGTTTTGGGGTTTTTGGAATATTCAATGTATTTGAGATTTTGAAAAAAACATGAGGCTATTTTTTTTGTCTTTTGGAACGTTTATGTGAATGTTTTGGTTTTCAGTTATTTGAGGTTGTTTAGGGATTTCCAAGGTTTTCCAATGTTTTTGGGGTTTTCAATTTTTAAATGTTTTGGGTTTTTATGAGATTTTACCAAGAACTTAACCTAAAAGACTATTGTAGGGGCCTTAGAGGCTTATCAAAGATGAGCCTTTCCTACGTTATACAAGAAGATATGATGTAGTTTGACTAACTTGACTTATTATTGATGATAAATGAACAGTTCATGGATTGTCAGTTTATTATGATGGACTACTTGAAGGATTGAACTAGGGTATCTTGGGGCACATCAATGATGGCCTTGTCTACGCTCAAGCTCAAAGACTCGTAGTTCGACAAGGTACTTTTTTTGGATTTTCGATGTTTTGACCTTTTTAGGGATTTTGATGTGTTTTGGATGTTTTGGATTTTGACTTTACAATTTTCTGAATGCTTTTGGATTTTAGTTGTACAAGATTTTGAATGTTTTTGGATTTTGATGATTTTGCAAGTTTTTTTGGATTTTGATGTGATTTTATGAATGTTTTTAGGATTTTTGATGAGATTTCAAATGACCTTAGGATATACAAGAACCTGGTCCAATTTAGAATTAATTGCCCCCAATGTGATGTAATAGACTACCTTGATATAGGCAAGACAAGTTGACCTTTGGAATATGCCAAGTAGTACTAAAGGGGAATACGATACTTCATGATATCAAGCTATGCTATGGACACGGATGGGTGATGGAATAAATAGGATGGTGTAGTGTCGAAAAATAGGTCCATTGACATTTTCACACTCGTTTGGGTCCTCCTTGTGGACTTTGGCTTAATTTCACCTTGATTTAGTGTTGTAATGTGGAAAACACATTCACATTAGGTCTTAGGCTCTTCTGAACTAATGTATTTCAATGGTGCCTTGCAAAAGTGTTGTGAAGTTTGGTAGCACACTTTTCTAGGGTTTTATCAATTAACTAAATATAATTCTAATCATAATTAATCTTAATCTTGCCTTATTTGGAGTGTTGTAAAGTGTTGTAATACACTTTCATATTCCTCTAGGCTTGTCATTAATAATTAGGATTTTTTATGCTTTAATTGGCCCTATTTTGCATCCACAAGCCTCATTTATTGCATCTTTTCGAGGATAATCTTGACACCAATTAGTAACCAATCATAATTTGTGTGTTCCTAGATTGTGTGGCCTAGATTTAGCATCTAGGACTCATTCACCACCTTGGGTGAATGAGTCCCACCTAGGTCTTTTTGGCCCCAATGTAGGTTTCACACATTTCTAAACACTTTTCATTTTTGGTTCCATACATTATGTATAATGGGACTCATTTTCCACCTTGGGCAAATGAGTCCCGTGTGACCAAAATTCAAATTTAAATCAAATTTCCAAAGGGATTTTATTCTCCTAGATCTGATATCATGTTTTAGTGTTGTAATTTCAAGAATTATTGCATAATTGAGTATAAATACAAGGTTCTTTCACTCATTTTCACCTAAGACTTTTGTGAGAGCATCCTTATAGAAAATTGAGCTCACAAGAGAATTTGAGCAAGAGCATTCAAGGCATTCAAGGGAAGATTATCAAGCATTCTAGAGCATTCTTCAATTGTCAATCATCATGTCAAAGATTGCTTGCATCATGTTATTTTAGAGCTAATAATTGTGGTGTAGAGTTTGTGATTTAAGCAAGTGCTTCATTCAAAGATCTATCAACATCAAGCAAGATTCCAAGTCTACATCCATTGGAGCCATTACTTACATGTTTACAGTGCCTTATTGCTAGGGTTTGGTGAGTTGCAACATTGTCATTTGTTCATTCCTCATTCTCTATTCATATTGGCTTTCATTTCAAGGTTTAATTACCAAAAAGGGGACCGACCAAGGCAAACCCCTATTCTCTAACCCCACAACATTGTTCCCTCTTCTTGTGTGTGATTTGCAGTTCTAGGTTGCAGATTTGTCAAGAAGCAAAGTTGGAGAAAAGTTGTCAAATCCCTAAAGTGGACAAAGTTTTCATCAAGCCTTGGAGAAGCTTGGAGAAGACCTACATGTAGTATTTTGCAGATTCGGATCCGGAAACTAGTCAAAAAGAGCAGAGCATACCGAGAGACATAGAATCTAGTTCAGAACTCTCAAAAAATAGAAGTGGACTTATTTGACACTATTGGCAAATGAGTCCCACTATATAGGCCTGATCAAGATTTTTTACAGATCTAGATACCCTTTTGGCTGAAACCTGCTCTAGTGCATTTTCCAAGAAATTGGACTGATTCAACCAGCTTGGCGAATGAGTCCCTATCAACTTCAATAATAGATTTTTCAATGATTCAGACCTTCATTCTACCTTCTTCAGTCTTCTAGGTGCACACTTCTAGTTTCATATCTTTTTACTACATTTTGTCCATCTTTCTAGGTTATTTTGCATATCACATTATGTTTTACAATTCATTGTCTTTTCCAAGTTTACACTTGGTGGTGAACCCCTCATTTGACATCATTCATCCCCTAGAACAGTCCCTTTGTCAAATTTCAATCTCCTTTTCATTGAAATCTCAAGGGATTGTTCTTGAGTGAAGTGTGAAGATTGACCTCTCTCCTTTTAGGTTCAAAACCTTAGAAGCGAAAGAGAGAGGCCCCCAATTTTCTACATTTTAGATGGATGTTCTGGATGGATGGTGATGCAAAGAATGATAGGATAAAGAGCCATAGATAGATGGATGTGCTTTATTTATGGAAGGTGCTTGTTTTCCATGTTTTCACCAATGTACTTTCCCAAAGCGCCACCAAAGTGGTCTTCACTAGAGGATGATTTTTTCTTGACTATTTTTAATCCTTTTCTTATTTTTTAGGATTTTTGATCATTTTTTTATTTTTATGTATTTTTCATATTTATACCCTTCAAGCCTAGGCACAAAAATTTTTAAGATGCAAAATGTTAGTCAATTCCTGCAAGGGTTCACCTTCAAGTGTTGATAATTATATGCTCATGATCCATAGCTTGTCGTGATCACAAATGGACCTAACCAGTTAAGCTCAAACTTTCCTTTACTGTCCTGATCTGGAAAATTCTTCTTATTCTACTTTAGAACAAGATCCCCTACCTGGAAGGACCGACCCTTAATCTTTTTTTTATAGCTCTGCTTTAGTCATTTTTTATATACTTGCAAGTGATTAAGGGCATCAAGACAATGCTCATCCAAAAATTCTAGCTCGTTTAGTCGAGATACTTTGTGTTCTTCATCAGTGATTAGGTTTTGAAGTGACACTCGCAGCGAGGGAAGCTTGACCTCAATAGGCAGGATGTCTTTTGATCCATAAACTAGGGGAAAAGGGGTTGCACCTGTAGGCATGCGGATACTAGTTTGATAGGCCCAAAGGGTGATATTTAACCACAAATTCCAATCACGACCAACTTCATTGACCGTTTTCTTTAGGATTTTTAGAATGGTCTTGTTTGTAGCCTCAGCTTGACCATTTCCCTAGGGGTAATACGGGGTAGAGAATAGATGTTGGATGTTGAAGGGTGATCCCACAATACTGATTTACAATTTTTGGCTAAATTGGACACTGAAATAAAAAAATTAACTAAATCTTCACTTTTGGGCACCTATAGCGGCTAAACCGTGAGGAATTTGAAGATGATGCAAACTAGTGATTTGTGAAATTTTTCCTATAGATTCTAAATATATGTTTTCAAAAAAATTGGAATCAGATTGCACTTATTTTTCCATCTCCTTCGAAAACTAGTTTTTTCAATAAACAACATTTTTAAGGAGTGACGCTCACCGTATACAACATAACTTTTTTTCCATGAAAGATAAAATTCTAATTTTTTCGAATTTAGATTTGTAACTATGATATCTAGTGCTTCCAATTGGTCTCATAGTTTTTATTGAATATTTTTTCTTTAATCAAGTTTCGAAGTCAAAACAATTTTAATTCAGACATAGGCAGACCGTATACAACGTAACTTTTTTTGTATGTATCGAAATTCAAAAAAAAATTGTTGGATCGAGGACTTCAATATTTGGTGCACTCATATTTTTCAAAAAAATAAATTGATAATCTGCTATTTTTCACATGTGCAGAACAGAGAGCTTGATTTTCGGTGAAAAACCTATTTTTAATAAAACTAAAAAACAAATACATAATAAAACAAAAACATATTAAAATTATATTCGTCGGATAGCTCGTTCCAAGGACTACCATCATCCAATTGGGTATGTGAATTCTCCTCCATTTTCATCATCAACCTGAGCTTCGAAGCACAAAATTTTTGACTTTTTTGGTGCCTAAGGGGGAGAAGGGGGAGAAGGGGGGAAAAGGGGGTTCGAGCAAACCCCCTTTCCTTTAGCTTTTTTTTTGTTTTTTAAATGGGAAATGAGAGGCCAGCATTAAATGGGTTCGCTCGAGCCTTGGTTCAAGCGAACTCCTTTTGGGTTCGCTCAAACCAAATAGTTCATTTGAACCCCAAAAATCATTTTTTTTTGCATGGGATCATTTTTTGCAACTTTTCCTTCCTCACTCGAATTGTAAACCACTTTTGTGGGTTTACCCCGAATCTTTGATATAGCTCTTTCACATCCTGATTCTTGAAGGGTGTTATGTTGTTTGAGATAAGGGCTTTCAGAACACCATAATGACATATAAGGTAATTCAAGATAAATTTGGCAATTTGCTTCCTTGTTATGTAGGTCATAGGAATGGCTTTGACCCACTTAGTAAAGTATTCAATGGTCGTTATGATGAACTTATGGAAATTAGATGAGGTGGGAGTAATTTTTCCTATGAGGTCAAGCCCCCACTACGAGGAATGCCAAGGTGTGACCATGGGATGTAACTCTTGAGCTGGAGCATGAATAAGATCTCCATGTTGTTGACATTGGACACACTTTTGCATGTATTAATGGACTTCTCTTTCCATGGTTGGATAGTAGTACCCCATCCTCAATAGTTTCTTAGCTAAAGTCATACCACTAGAATGGGAGCTACATATGCCATCATGTACTTCCATTAAGGTGGTCAGGGCTTCCTCTTGGTTGAGACATCATAGTAATGTCCCCTTGATACTTTGGTAGTAAATGGTATCACCTAGCATCATGAATCGAGATACCTTTTTGACAAATGTATTCTTAAGTTTGGAGGTGATATCAGATGAGAGGGTTCCTCTCCTAAGGTAGGTAAATATATCATGATACTATGGGGAACCAGGACCAATGATGAAACATGCAAACTCAAATTCTAGGATTTTGAAAGTTGGTATGAGAAGTTGTTCTACCAAGAATTCACATTGAAGGATGTTGTGTGGCATGTCTAAAAATGATCCAATTGTTGTCATACCATTTGTTGCTCGGTTGTTCATATGAGGAATATTCTCAAAGGTTATGTCTATGAAAAATTTCATAAGGATTTCTACCATCTTCTTGTAAGGAGTGATTTTATCATCCTTAGTTTGGTAGTCATTGTTGACTTTGTTGATATCCAACTGTGGGTCCCCATAAACTTTCATCTCTTATATCTGTCATTGAACAACTATCCTTAGATCGGTTATCAGGGCTTCATACTCAGCTATATTGTTAGTACATGGAAGTGTTAGCTTTTATGACTTTGGAATGCAATCAACTTGAGTGGTGATAAAAATAATACCTGGCCCTAATCCATGTTGGGTAAACGATCCATCAAAGTACATTTTCCACAGATTGGTTATATTGGTAAGGAACACTGATTCATCGAGGAATTCAGATATCAACGGGTTCTCCACATAGATAGGTGCTTATGCTAGTTGGTCTGTGATCACTTGTCCTTATTTTTCCTTATGCTCCATGTACTTTATGTCAAATTCAGTTAGGATCAATACCCATTTGGCCATTCGCCCTATGAGAGTTGCTTTGGATAATAGGTATTTTAATGGATCGATCTTTACAATAAGCTTGACTTGGTGCAATAGCATGTAATGTCTAAAATTTTGTGGAGAAAAAACCACTACTAAGAATGCTTTCTCAATGGATGAATAGTTCATCTCATATCCCACCAAGGCCCTTCTGATGTAATAGATAGCTCTTTCCTTTATGTTTTCATCATGTTGTGCTAGAAGAGCACCTAGTGCTAGAAGAGCACCTAGTGCTACTGATGTTGCTGAGATATACAAGATTAGTGGATTTTTCGGTATCGAAAGGATGAGCACTATAGGTGTCAATAGGTAGTCCTTGATCTACCAAAAAGCTTTATCACACTTCTCAGCCCACTTATAAGTTATTCCTTTATGGAGAATATGTGAAAAAGGGTGGATTTTGTCTGACAATTGCGTTATGAACCTTTTGATGGATTGAAACCTTCCTTGTAGCCCTCTCAATTGTTTCAATGTTTGCGGTGGTTCCATGTCTATATAATAAATTTTACTTTTGTTGGATCAATTTATATCCCTCTTTGTGACACAATATAGTCAAGAAGCTTCCTTGATGTAACCCCAAAGACCCATTTTTTCAGATTCAGCCATACTTTATACTCTTTGAGTCTGTCAAAGATGGGTCCTAAGACTTCTATGTGCTCACTCCTTCCTTTGACTTGGACAAAATATCATCCACATAGTCTTCGACTATTTTGTGGATCATTTCATGAAAGATAAGGGTAATTTCTCTTTATTAGGTCACTCATGTGTTTTTCAAACCAAATGGCATCATGTTCCAGCAATATGTTCCCTATGGACAAGTGAATGCAGTTTTTTGTTTATTCTCCTTGGTGATCATGATCTGATTATAACCTGAAAAACCATCCATGAGTGACAAAATTTCATGCCTAGTTGTTAAATTCACGATGATGTCAATGTTAGAAAGAGGGAAATCATCTTTCGAGCATGCTTTGTTCAAGTCTCTAAAATCCATGCCTATTTTGATGCCCCCAGTGGGTTTAGAGACTGGTACCACATTGGAAACCCACTTGGGATAGTCAATCAGTTAGATGAATCCAACATCAAAAAGCTTTTTTAACTCAATTTTTACCAAGAGTTCTATTTGAGGGTGCATCTTTCTCAATTTTTGCTTCACTAGTTTTGCTTCAAGATAGACTGTTAAGTGATACACAACCACTTCTAGATTGAGGTCTAGCATATCTATGTATGACCATGCAAAATTTTCTCTTCGCTCTTTTAGGAATGTTGCTAGGTTTTTTTTTCTTCATCTAATAAGGATTCAACATAGAAAGTGATCTTGGGTTCTTCTTTTATTCCCACATTCACTGGGGTAGCCTTTTCTATGAGCACTGTTGACTTTTTCATATGTATCACACTAAGGGGGAGATTTAATCCCTCATCCTTGGGTGCCTCAGAGAGGTTTTCACCTTTGAATGCATCCTTTATTTTTACTATTTTATGATCAAAACTTTCCACAGTGTGGTTTTCACTGAAATATCTATATGTTAGTTGCATGTCATCAATTTTGCAACTAAAGGATTCAATCATCTCCCCGTAGTACACCCCTATGTCTAGCTCTATGTCGAAACTAGATTTTTTATCTACCCATGGTAAGTTTTCATGGAGTCTTATGAATTCCGAGATCACTTCATCATTTTTTAATAAATCTAGAATCGGTGGTCCTCGTTGGTCCCAATCAATGAGTTGGGGGTATACTACGTTTATTTCCATTTTTTGGTCATTTGGGGTAAAAGATGTTGTTGATATCATGAAGAGAGATTTGTTCTCAAATACTTCATCAACATCGATGGGGAAGTTGTCTAGGGTAGTATCACGCGATGTCGGTAACCAATAGGAAGCCTTAGCCCTTTTAGCGGAAGTACCTTTTCCAAGAAGGGTAACTTTGCTAGTAGTACAACCTAGGCCAAGATTCTTTAGATGTTTCTTAGGAATGATAGGTTCTAGAAAGCCATTTTCATTTTGTCCTAGTTTTGTATTCTTCTTATAGCCCCATCCCTTCATAAGCTGAAAGCCTTTGTTGTCATCTTCCATGGGAAGAAGAGGGATGAGTCATTCATCTTGATAAAGCAATTTAGAGACATCCTCCTCATTAACATCTTCTTTGTTCAAATCCTCCCACTTGGTGAAGGTAGTAGCTGCCATCTTTATTTTTTTGGCCACTTTGTTGATAGGTGTGGGTTTCCCATGAGATTTAGAAGAAAGAGGTATCTCCCCCAACACAAAAGTATCCTTCGTTAGTTTGTAATTTCCACAACCATCATCTTGGCTCACTACTTTGATGTCAAGAATGTTATGCATAATGGTTATTTTTATTTTTGAGGTAGATGCAAGAGATGACGGGTCAACAAATGAGGAGTATGGTGTAGGCCCTTCATCATTTGTAGGAATTTGGGGTATTTTGTAAAACTTGGCCTCAAGGTTCTTGCAGTAGTAAAGGGCTTAGGATCTTCATGGATGGTAACTTCTTTTTCCTCAAAATGAAACTTTACACATTGGTGGTAGGTTGAAGCTACAGCTTTTAGGGCATGAATCCATGGTCGACCAAGCAAGATGTTTTAGGGGAGATCAAGGTCTAACACTTGGCACATAGTTTCGGTAATTATGAGTCCCACTTGGATGGGTAGCGTGATAATGCCTTGTGATACCCACTCTTGATCATCATATGCCCTAATGGTTGTACTCTTTGTTTTCCCAATAGTATCTTTTGAATACCCTAAGTTTTGTAGAAACTAAAGGGTGAAAATGTTCATACCAGCACCTCCATCTACTAAGACTCTTTTAACCTTGTTCTTATGAACAATGACCTCAAGGTGTAAATCACAATTATGAGGTGGTTGTGATGGTAGGTCTTGTTTTGAGAAGGTGAGAAGGTGATTAGGAATATTCCCACCATAGCTTTAAATTTCTCTATATCAATATCCTTGGGGACAGATGATGAGGATAAAGTCTTCTCTAAGATTTCCCTATGGGCGGGGGATATCCTCAATAGTTCCAAGATTGATATCTGTGTGGGGGTCTTCTTAAGTTGATCTAGGAGACAATACTTGATAGGGTTTGATGAGGGAAAAGTTGGTTGTGTCCTAAGTTGAGATGGGGCTCCTTGGATGGTGATCTTTCCATGTTGTGTGGTGACGACTATGATGACACTATCACAGGAAGCAACTACATTGGAATAGACATGTACATTTGTGTAATCCTTACCTTTTCCATTTTTGTTTCCTTTGTTGTGATCTAGGATGGGGTTCTTGTATATCTTGAGATCCCGGTTACTAGATGGTACTTCAATAGATATGTCTCCATTCTTAATAAGATCTTGGATAACATTTTTGAGCCTCATATAGTTTGATGTTTTATGTCCTTTGATTTTATGAAAGTCACAAAGATCATTTTCATTGTACCAGGGTGGCCTATCCTATCGTTTTTGATAGTTTTCAAAATTGGGAAGCATAATCAAGTTCGACTCTACCAATTTCTTCATGATAGTTTCGATAGGTTCTGATAGTTGTGTGTATTTGTGCTTTGGATAGTTATTTTTGTTGGGAGTTCATCTTTGTTGTGTTTCTGTGTTATTGACCTAGTTGTTTTATGGTGATGTAGCTTGTTGTATGGTTGGTTGAGCATTAGTTGTTTGATTACTTTTGGTCTAGGAGCACTTAGGACCACCTTAGCATCTACCGCGCCATCATTGGTCACTTTATTGTTCTTAGCCCAGACTCGAGGTTTGTCATTTGAATTAGTTGATGGGTGGTTGTCTTTATAGGATTGAGTATTTCCCTGTGAGATTAAATCTCTTTCGATGTTAAGGGCTCTAGGGACAAGCTCATTGTAAGAGGTAATGCACTACATCTTCAAGTGGAAGGATAGATCTGGATCCACATTGGTGATGATGATCCCTACTTGTTGTTCATTGGCAATTCGCCACTTGCTCTTGCTATCTCTTTGTCTCCACTATTGCAAGAAGTTGGTGAAATATTCTCCTCTGTTTTGTTTGAAAGTGTACAATCTTCTAAGATCACATCCATGTCAAGATTAAAGGAGAAGTGATTGATAAATTTATCGATGATTTCTTGGAAAGTTTTAATACTTGGAGGCAATTGAGAAAACTAGTCAATGGTTGGACCTATCAAGCTTCGTGGGAAGAGGTGCATCAAATAAGATTCATTGTAGGCAACCTCCATACACATGATGTTAAACTCTTTGATATGGTCCACAAGACTTCCTCTCCCTTTGTATATATTGAATTTGGGGACCTCAAAACTAGGAGGGAATGGTACCATTGTGATGTTTCAATTGAAGGGATATGGAAATAGGTTTTGTTGTGTATGGGGCTTCTTCATTTTTCCCATTTGGATATCCTGCATTTCTTGTGTTAATGCCTTAAGTGGTGATGCTACATCATCTTGTGGGTTCATTAGAGGAACATATGTTGCATATTGTGGGATGGCAGATGGATCGTACATGGGATTTTGATATGATAGGTTGTTGTATGGTATGTATGGTGGTGTGGGATATTGTGATGGTGATGGTGGTGGAGGCACATATGTTCCTAATGTGTTTAGGTTGACAATGTTTTGTTGAGGGTTATAGTAGGAAGCTTGTTGTTGTTGTTGTTTTTGTTTTTGTTGTTGGGTGTATAGCTGAGCTAGTAAGGCTTGTTGTTGTTGTTTTTTTGTTGTTGTTGGGTGTATAGTTGAGCTAGTAAGGCTTGTTGTTGTTATTGGGCCACAAGGTTGCTATTTGTGTTTGTTGTTGTTAAGCCACTAGGGCTTATTTTTGGGTTTTTTGTTGTTGTTGTGTTGCTAAGGCTTCTTATTGTTGTTGGCGTGTTGTGAGGGCTTCTTGTTGTTGTTTTTCCTATAGTTGTGCTACTAGATTTGTTTTTTGTTGTTGCTACTGTTGTTGTGTTGCTAGAGCTTCTTGATGTTGTTGTTGTGTTGCTAGGGATGATTTTTGTTGTTTTTATTGTTATGCTCTAGGGCTACTTGTTTTTGTTGCTATTTTTGGGTGGCTTGTTGATAGGCCTATTGTGCTTTTTGTAAAGCTAATGCATGTGCTTGCAATGTAGGATCAATTAGTTGTCAGGACATCTGTGATGATTTTTGGGTGTTGATGTTTTGCAAGGGTTGTGGATTGTTGATGAGAGGTTGGGGGTTCCCTTGGTTTAACGTTCCTTGTAAGATGGTGGATTGGGTGGAGGAATGTAAGTTTTAGGTCCCATTTGATTTTTCATGATGGGAGGGACCGAGGGGAAAGATGATGGCGGCACCATTAAGTATTGTGATGGAAATGGCACGCCCAACCCTTGTAATTGATTGAAATATTTTCCTTCACCATAAAGTAGGGGGTTCCCTTATTGTACTTGAGGTGGGACCAAGGTGTTACCTTGGTTGATGGGTTTTGTGACCAAGGGATTGGTTTGGTTTGGGTTGGTGATGGATGGGATAGATGTGTTTTAGTTAACTGATGGGATGGATGAACTCATTGGGGGATTCAATGAATATTTCCCTTGTTGCATTAAGGTTTGCTTTTGTGTAAGGGTATTAAAATTCCCTTGTTGATCCATACTACCTTGCATGATATTGGGCACACTTGTGTTACTTGTGGGGATGGATGAAGAGGGATACCCTCGATATGTTGAGGTGGGCATTGATTCATGAAGTGTAAGTGGTTGATGGTGATGTATGGGGTGTTCAGGAATGGTAGGAGCACCAAAGGTAGGTGTCCAAGTGGTGTTTTGAGATGGATTGGTGTTGAGGGTACCCACAAGTGTGTTGCTTGCCAAAGGTAGAGTATGACCAAAGTCCTTAGCAATACTACTTGAAAGACTAGGAGTATGTGTTTGAGTTAGCCCCTGTGGTGGAGTTGATGGAAGTGTGGATGAAGTCAATATTATTTTCAAGCCTTGTGCTAAAAATGACTGGGGGATTGAAGTTATTTCCTTTGTGGTTTGACGTTATTTCTTGTATTCAAGGATTTCTTCTTTGGTAAACTTGAATGGATTATTTGTAGTCTCTTCTACCTCAAAAGTTTTTGATGGGGATGAGGGTTGTTGTGGTGGGGTAATGTGACTTCTTGGATCAAATTCTTGAGGATCGATATCACTTAAAGTGAATGTGACTTATTTTTTCCATGATTCTCTTGTGTTGTGATCTTGTCTTTACCATAAATTGTGGGTAACCTATGGGAGATTTATGTTGAGATTTGTAATCTTCAAACTCTCTAGTTGACTCAAATCTTGGTAAAAGGGATGCTCTAAGTCTTTTTGGAGTAATTATAATAATGGGAGATGAAAAAGGTGAATGATTTGGGAAGTGATCTTTGCAAACGTTTTAGGACAACACTTTTGACTAGAAGTTTGATGTTTTGATGTTTGGATAAAGGATGTTAATGAACATGAATATTTAAGGTAGACTTGTGATTGTCAAGATAAATTATTCCAAAAGTGATAACTAACTTAACTAAATGCATGGAAAAGGATTCATTTCACATACATAGTAGCTAAGTTAGGGTTTGGATTAATAGATGTCTAAGTCTAAAGTGTTGGTGTTTTCAAAAAGTTTACAAAGTTTGGTGAAGTGAAGGATGAAATATGATAAGGGATGGATCAAATGTTTGACCCAATGTTGACCTAGATCGAACCTTTGTTTTCCAAGATGAAGGTCATGAGAAACACGTTAGACCTCTAAAGTGTTCAAACCCTAAGGACTCAATGATTAAGGAGAAGTTCTTGTGAAATGTGTAGATTCGGTTCTCTATGAAATAGCATAGAAAATGTCTTCTTATTGATCTATCTCAGTTGTGGTGATTCCTTAAGGTAAATCTCCAAATATACTTTGTACTATGATGTCTAAGTTTGAAATAGTTGGATGTTGACCTTCTCTTGGGGATTTTGATTTTGCAAAAGATCATTTAGGGAAGCACAAGATTTAGAAAAGAGGATATTTATTTCCATGCAAGAAATGGTAATATGGGTCTTTCGACCACAATATCGGCTTGTTCCTCTTGTTTGTCTAATATTTTTGCTATGTTTCTCCACTGGATTAGTGTTTCCTTCGTTTCAAAAGTGAAGCTTCTCAAACTACTAATTATATATGTTTGTTATCCTTTTATTGGTTCAACTTTTAGTTGAATGATAGTGAGCATAAGATTTTATTTGCGATCGGATGCCAAATGGTCATGTGGGGTTCAATTTTTCAATTTATCTTGCTTAATGAGCTTCTTTTTACCACAAACACTTATCTTGCTTAAGTTTCAAACTAAATGTCTATGTCAAAACATCATTCATTTCATAAAGTCCATTTCATGAAAATGATGAAGTTAGGGGCATAGCTACCTAGGTTAATTTTGGGAAGTATGGATTGAGATGCAACCTAAAATATTTGGAATTCTCTAAGAATAAATCCTTAGGACAAGCATCAATATCAAGGTTTTTTTTAAAGGGTATCCATACTTAGACCAAAGGGTTTGAAATTTAGAGAAAAGATTGTTGATGTTTGTTTACAATGTTTTGGAACCAAGCAAGAATTAAATTGACTCACAAGCATGAAAAATCCTAGTTTAGGTATGTATTTCTTAGTAGGCTTACCACCATCCCCTAAGAGATGATTAATCCAAGAAGATGGAATGGAAAAATAGGCTACATCAAGAAAATGTAATGTCTTGACACACCAAGCAAAGGAGTCCCTTCCCCATTTGCTTTATTGCCTTAACTGAAAACTAAACATGGTAAGTAACTTCTTAGAATGGTGTTATTTCGATGCACTACTTCAAAATACACTTCTGAGGAAATTGGCGAGCCACTACAAACAAGGTTCTTAATTCAGACTTTCAGAATAAATTGGTGCTATACATGCAACGAATTCACTCAATTAAGAGGCCTCCCAACCCTTAGAAATATCTAAGTATTTTGACATATCACACGGATACTAGAGGATACTTTTGTCGGTATAGTTTAACTACACCAACTAGTTGATGACTTTCGTCACAACAATTATTTCTATAGCAGATCAAAATGAAAGTATCGCTTGGGTTGTTCCCCCTCACAAGTTGGGAGGTAGGCCCGCTAAAGATAACACATGTTTGAAGCGTAAAAATTATTTTCGTTGCCCAAGATTGCCAAAAGGTGTAAGGGGAGAGGATAAGCACTTCCAAGTAGAAAGGGTATACTTGTGTGGTTTTCTTCACCAAAGATCACACAAAGCACAAGGGGAGAGGATATGCACAACAAGCATACACAAGCAAATCAGACACATGTTCATTTTAACTTGAGAAGCGTAATGAATTCATTTTAAGCACCAAATGAAGTGTATAGATTATTTATTTCAATTTTAAGCCAACAAGCATAATGATATGAGGGTTCAGTTTTAACCAATTTGAATGTTCATTTAAGCCCAAATGAAATCTCATTTGGTCGTAAAATGTGAAATAAAGCATCATAAATGGGTTATAATTTCCCCATAAGTGTTGAAACACTTGTTACAATTATAAAATGAAACAATGATATGCTCCTTCACTTAAAATTTCATTGTCAAAACCTACAAAACCAATTAGCCTAAAAAAAAAGCCAAAAGTCAGTGATATGTTAAAGAGCAAATAAAATAAAAAATTTAAAGCACATGGTAAAATTCAGTCACTGTTTTTTCTTACTAGTAAAAAGTGTTGTTTACGAAGGTGTCACCATAATTCAAAAAGGCATCACTTTGGTGAGATAAAGCATCATTCTGCAGTAAAGCAGAGATGATGATAGCGTCACTATTTTGGGTGGCGTCGTTGTTTGCAAATCATTGATACTTGCAAAAAGTATTAGTGTTGAAATTTTTAATAGGCGTCAGTGATTTAATTAAGCATCACTATATCTACATAAAAGGGTGTTGCTATATGGCTATTCCTAGCAAAGGCATTACATTGTAGTCTCCAAAAGTGTCGTATTTGCAAAACCAAAAAAATGGGATTCAAGAGAAAAATTCATTAAATTTGATCGATATAGCCCTCCTTCTAGCACCAAAATGTGAACGACAACATAGTATGGGCTAACTACACTTGATCCATGAGGATTCCAAGTATAATTAAGCCACTATGCATCAGTCTCAATAAGATCATTCAATTTCAACAAAGACAAGAAGCCATTAAAACTCACATATTAAAATACAAAAGCTTGAGAAATATCTAATCTAAGACATTGAAACTTATCCTATTGTGCGATTGATGTCACATTGATGTGGAATGGTGACCCTTTCCCAATCCCTTGGATAAATGAGTTTGTTCCAATCGATTCTATTGAAGAGAATCGATGAAACTGATGAAAGATGTATTGTGAAACATGATGTAAAAGCTAAATTAACATGATAAATGCTATGATGATCGATATGGGTATATGCAAAGCTATTCTAAATGTATGCAAGATTTGAAAGATTCAAACCCAAGTTTCAAAATATACTAAATGGATGCAAACTAAGTTACCATGGAAGCCCTTAATGGGTGTTTAAGCTAATTATGTAGGAAAATTAATCTAAAATTCTTATCAAATGTGCAAATAGGTGTGTTTCGACAACACAAGTTTTCTATTAGAAATATGGATCCCTATTCAATAGAGGAAAGCTCTATTTATAGAATAGGTAAAATGAAACTAATGGCCAGGATCAAAAGGATCAATCAAAATTTAAAATGGAGGGAAGATGGAGGCATGGATCATGGATTCTCGTCAAGGGTTGAGGATGCAAGATGATATTTAATCAAGAGCTTACATTCATCCAAACAAACACACCTTCAAAACTTGCATAAGAAATCTTGTTGAAAGTTTGTTTCAAAAAGGAATATTTCCTTTTTCAAATGAGTTAAGAAAAAAAATATTCTCATGGGTGAGGAAAATTAGATATTTAGTTAATTAAAACCAAATTTAATTGTGCAAAGGAGGAATATTCCCTTGCAGGTGTGAGGATTAGCTTTAATTAGTAATTTGATCATTTAAACAAAGTTTCAATTATGCAAATTAGGGGAATTTAGGATATTCATTAAATAATTGACTTATTTAATGAAAATAGAGAAAGTCTTATGATATTTAATTAAATAACTTAGGGCTATTTAATTAAATAAGAGGACTTTAGGGATTAAATTAAATAATTTGATTTATCTAATTTATTAGGATGAAATGTTAGCACGAGAGGGGGTGAATTAACCTAATTAGGTCAATTAGATTAACAGATTAAAATGATGTGATTAATTAAATAGATAGGCTAATTCAATCAATTAAGCAAGAAGAGGATGGGTTTTAGGATGAAACAATGTTAGTACATCAAATTTGAGTGCATGATATCATTCAGGACATTTTTAAGTGTCTACATAAACCAATAATTTTAAAATAAATCACACAAATGAAACTTAAATTCTCTAAAACTTTTACTATAACTTTATAGGAGCAAAATACAACTTACCCAAAAAAATGCCAAGAAATTAGCAGATTTGTAGCTTTGAGAGTGAATTTGTTGGAAATCCTAATTTTTCAATAACTCTCTTATTTTTGCTTCAATTCTCCATGTATTGGACTGTAGGCTCCTCTATTATTTCTTAAACACCCCATTAAAAATTGAGCTCTAATTTGGGGGGATTTGATAGATATGCAATTTCCAAATAAATTGAGTAAAAACCCAAATTCTGTAATAATTTGCTCAATTCTACTCCAATTCCTCTGAAATATGGAATTTATCTTGTTTAATATGGTCTTCAAAAACCCTTTAAAAATTAGAAAAAAAAATCACCAAAATTTTAAAGATATACTCTCCCCAAAATTGCCTCCAATATTGAGAAAATACCTTGCCTCTACAGTGCCAAGATCATGCTCTGATACCACTTGTAATGAAATAACTTGCACAAGAAGAATATAATATGAAATATGTTGCAAATTCTTGATAATAATATGCCACTTCGAGGGGGCAACCTCCTAATCCACTTTGAGGGGGATACCTCCAACAGTCTTCAATAAGAACACAATACTCAACATGATGATCAAATAAGACTCACAACCTCCTATATATACCTATTTATGTCTAGGATATCACCCAAAATTACTTAGATAATCCTATATAAGCCCTAGGCTGACCTAACCAACTAAATAATAATATAATAATGATAGCATGAGTTAATTAGGAGTTAAGATAGCCACAAGCCGACTATTCATAACCTGATATTCACTAATATTAAGGGTGTAGCATGACTATGATAAGCGGTTGACACTAAATGTGAATCATTTTTAAGCCATAAGAAGGGGTGAGAAAGATTTTATTATGAAGGAGCATATGTCCGGGTTATTATGTATGAAATCTTATAGAGTAGTGATAGATGGTAGAGTGATAATCGACTACACATGGCGCCTGTTTACCAAGTTTTCACCATGGTACTTATTCAAAGCGTCACCGAAATGGTTTACACTATAGGATGGATTATTTCTCTTTTTCTTTTTTTTCTTTTTTTTCTTTTTTTCTTTTTTTTATTGTTTTTAACTTTTTAACTTTTTATGTGATCTCCAGAGATCATGTATAGTACATTTGAAGGTGTGTGCTATTGATCAAATCAAGTAGCAGTTCACCTTCAAGAGTAGCCAATTGATACGTACCCAATCTATATGCTGCAATAATGATATAGGGACCCAACCAGTTAGGTTTAAACTTTATTGGTTTTTCTCTTTCATGTTGATTCTGAGGGTTCTCTTTAGGACTAGATCACGAGTGTCAAAGTTTCATATTTTGACTCTCTTGTTGTAGCTGTGTCTAAGATGATGGTAACCTGAACTCGATTGGAACGATAGATTCAGAACCAAATACAAGGGAATAAGTTGTAGCACCTATGGGAGCACAAATGCTCATACAGTAAGCCCATAAGGCTGGATTTAGCTAATGTGCCAGTCTCAACCAACATCATTGACAATCTTTTTCAATATTTTTATATGGTTTTATTTGATGCCTCCGCTTGACCATTACCCCTGGGATGATACGAAGTGGCAAAGTGATGCTAGATATGGTACTTTTCACATAATTCTTGAATATATTGGTTTTTGAAGGGACGCCCATTATCTGTGAATATAGACAAGGGTACACCATACGGGCATATGATGTATTTTAATATTAATTTTGATATTTTTTTACTGGTGATGTATGTCATCAGAATGGCTTCAATCCATTTAGTAAATTACTCAGTTGTAGTAACTATGAATTTATGGCCATTCACAAATGTAGGGTGGATTTTTTTTGACAAGGTCAAGTCCCCATTGACAAAAGGGCCAAGGTAATGTAACCAGATGAAGTCCTTGTGTTGGTGTGTGTATTATATTTTCATGGATCTGACATTGTTTGCATTTCTTCACAAAGTGGTAGGAGTCACATTCCATTGTTGGCCAATAGTACCATGTGCACATAAAATTCTTTGCTAAGGTAGGACCACTAGAGTGAGCTCTGCATATGCCTTCATGTACCTCTTGTAAAGTTGTTTTTCAATTCTTCCATGTCAAGAAATATAAGAAGGGTAATATCTAAACTATGGCGATATAGGGTATTGGTGATGATAACATATTTAGTAGGTCGTTGAGTAAAGGTTTTTCTTTGGTTATTTAGCAAGTTGGGAGGGAGGATTTTCTCATGGAGGTAATCATATATTTTTTTATACCAGGGGCTCCAAGACCAATAATCTCACATACGAGCTCAAATTTGAGGACATCGAATGCAGGGATTAAAAGTTGTTCCACCAAGAACTCGCAATAATGCACATTGTTTGCTATGTCCAAGAGATATCCAATGTTATCCATTGCATCGGTTGCTTTATTTTGAACCCTTGGGATGTATGTAAACAGGATGATATCAAAGTACCACTTAAGACTGTTAACCATTTTCTTGTCTGGTACCATTTTATCGTCCTTCATCTCATATTCATTGTTGACTTGTCAAACCACTAACTATGAATCACCATAGACATGCAAGTTTTTTATCTTCCATCGTATAGCTTCCCTTAGACTTATTAGCAAGGCTTTGTATTCAGCAATGTTGTTTGTACAGGGGAATGCAATCCTGTAAGACTTAGGGATTGTGTCCCCTTGTGATAAACAAGATACCAACTCTTGAACCATGATGTGTGTAGGATCCATCAAAGTACATCTTCCATGATGTAGATGCATCGAGTGTGAAGATTGCTTTGTCAGGGAACTCTGATATGAGAGGTTGGAATGCCTATGTAGGAGCATCTATTAACTGATCAATGATGACATGTCCCTTGATTCCTTTTCTTCCCACATATTCTATGTCAAACTCGCTAAGGAGCATTACCCATTTTGTTAATCTACCTGTTAGTGTTTCTTTACTAAGTAAATACTTCAGAGGATCAATCTTGGCAATCAGCTTAGTTTATAGATTTAACATGTAATGCCTTACTTTTTTTATTGAAAAGATAACAACAAGACATGCCTGCTTGACGGGAATATAGTTGAGTTCATATCCCACAAGGGTATGACTGATATAATATATTGCTTTCTTTTCCATCTTCTTCATTTTGTGCCAAAAGAGCTCCTAGTGCATATGATGTGGTTGATACATACAAGATGAGTGGTCTCCCCTTAATGGATGGTATCAATATTGGTAGTGACAGTAGGTAGTCTTTGGTTTGTTGGAAATCCTGCTGACAAGAATAGGTCCGTTTGAATGGAACATCCTTACGAAGGAGATATTGAAACAAGTGGCACTTGTTTGCCAATTGTGTTATAAACCTATAGATTGACTATAGTTTACCCTATAGACTCCTGAGCTATGTTAGATTGGAAGGTGGTAGCATGTCTATGATGGCTTTCACCTTTTTGGGATCAACCTTTATGCCTTTGTGTGAAACTATGTATCCAAGGAGCTTCTCGAAAGTTACTCCAAAGACCCTTTTTCTAGTTTAATCTAAACTTGTATTGTTCTAATCTAATAAAGATTATGCCAATAACTGTCAAGTGACTGTCCCTTATGAGGTATTTTTCCAGTAGGTCATCAACATAGTCCTCTATCAGTTTGTGCATTATATCGTGGAAGATCGTATTCATCACCCTCTGATAGGTAGCTCCAATGTTTTTAAGGTTGAAGTGCATAAAATTCCAAGAGTAAGTACCCCATGGATAAGTAAACGTTGTCTTATACTAATCTTTAGGTGCAATTCTGATTTGGTTGTAGCTAGAGAAACCATCCATTAGTGATAACATCTCATACCATGTTGTGAGATCTGGAATCATGTCTATGTTCAATAAAGGAAAATCATCTTTTGAACAAGCCTTATTCAGATCCCTAAAGTTAGTGCAGATGTGTATGCCCCTAGTCGGCTTAGCGGCTGGTACTAGAGTTTAAATCCATTCTACATAATCTATTGGTCTTATGAACCCATCCAATAGTTTCTCAATTCATCTTTGACTAGTAAGGTGATCTGTGGATGCATCTTCCTCAACTTATGCTTGAAAGGTCTAGAATTGGGAAGAAGAGGTAAGTGATAGAGGAATACCTCGGTATCTAGCCTAGGCATGTCCACATAGGACCATGTGAATTTTATTTGAATTTTAGAGAAAAATTCAATGAAACTCAACCTCTCTGTATCTTTCAAGGATGTTGCAAAGTGTATGATTTTTGGATCTTCAAGTGTATTGATGTTGACTTTTTCTAATTTCTCCAACAACATTGGGGATTTCTCTTGACTTGTGGGTAGTAGGTCCAACCTTCCATCCTTGGGTGCCTAAGAGAGGTTTTCACCTTCAGATACATCACTTATCTTGTCTTTCTCTATGTCTAAAGGTTCCTTTCAATTTTCACCTAAAGACTTGTTTTTCTTTATTTTTTCTATTTTCCAATTGGAAGGCAAGACCGACTCCCGTAGCATGCAATAGTGTCGAGGTCTATAATGAAACTAGCCTTGTGATCCCCCACTAGGTATACCTTCTCTAATTCCCATGAACTCAATAATTTCTTTTTCGTTTTCGAAGATGTCTAAGCTTAGTGGACCTTATTGGTCCCAATCGATTAATTGGGGATGAACTAAGGGCATGTTATCATCATTGTTATCAAAGCTTAAGGGTGAAATAGATAGGGTAAAGATTGAGGAATCATTGAGGTCCCAAAAGGTATCTATCCAGTCTTATCCTTTAGTCAATTGATCAGTAGGGGATTCAGGTTTGGTACCATTCCTAGAAGTCTCGACAACTTTAGAAGCATTAGTGGCTTTCTTCGAAGATACCTTAGAACTAGGAGTGTTCACTTTTAGTGGTTGATATCCTAAAATTATCTTGATTAGTGAGAAGTTAGTTCTAATCTTCTAAGTACATTATTTTAATTATCACTTGTTTAAATCACTCCTGAAGGTTATTCAGTTTACCACTTTGGGCTCTGGTGCCTAACAGAAGCCACTCTTCTAATGGACAACACACTCACAACTAATCGCCAAGGGAAACACAAGTGCATACAAACTAGGCATCATAACCACTCCAACACAAGGAGGATACAAATAATAGAAACCCACTCCAAACATCTTGGAGGCAACAATCACATAGTCCACTCCTTTCAAGGAGACACGGATCCCATAATCCGCTCCTAAACCAAGGAGGTGCAAACATCCCCATTCATGAAAACCGGGTAAAACTGAAAAGACGCCATGCACTACCCAAGGGAAAACAACTGGATGGCATAAAGATTCAACAACCCTTATCCTCTAAGTTCTTCTGGAAGACTTATAATTTAGGACTAACACTAAATCCCAAAACCAACAATGCAACTTGACGACATAGCAACAAAAGCATTCAAGTCATCAATCAAATCTAATATTTGGATTTCCTAAATCCATACTCATTCAATAGGTAGTGTTGACAAAGTCAAAGACATGATAACTAGATCATCTAAAATAATCATAACCCTTATTTCCCTTTTCATTATAGGAAATCTAAAACAATTAAACTTACTTCCCTTTACTGAATACAGAGAATTAAATCCTTTAAGATAATCATTAGGAAGATACTACTTTTGGATATACTAAATCCATATCTCTTTCATAATCCAATCACAATGATTCAATTAATCTAAATAGAAATTAATTAAATAACATAATTGATTACCTCATCAATAAAACAACTTCTTAATTTACTTTTAAATTGGCACAAATCCATGCAAGTAAACTCTTTCCATTTCCTAACCAAATCTTACGTCTCATTCAATTTTCTATTTAAAACATTCGATCACTTTAATATAATAATATATTGTTTCTCTATCCATTTTCCATATACATTAATCATTTTTTTTAGAACACTAATAATACCCAATTTGCAACCAACGGAATAAAATAATATAAAATATTATTTAATCTCTCAAATGGATATATACCTTCAATATATATATACTAAATATAAATTAATATATTTAAATATATTTAATCATTAACATATCTTCTATTCTTTACAGAATATCAAATTGTTTAATTCAAAATAAAATATCCCTTATCATTAATTTTCCAAAATATAAATATATTTTTCCAATTAAATCAAATTAATAATTGGACCTTTTACATATGAATTTAAATTCCACAATTAAATTTTAAATTATGCATGCTTTAAATCAAATATTTAACTCCTTCAATTAAACTTTAACATGCCATTTTAAAATAAACAATAATTTCCCCATACGTTTATAATTTTAATTTCACTAATCTAATATACAAATTTTATTTAAAATAATATAAATAAATATAATACTTTAGTATTATAAATTATAATATAAAATATTATTAAATAATATTTTAGTATTATAATAACAATACCTAAAATATTAATATTTATAAATATTAGTTTATTATTATTTTATTTTCAGAACAGCCATGGGAAAATAACTTAACAATAGTCTCATGTTTCAAGCATAACTCAAAAACTACGATCTGGGTATTTACGATTTTTGGACAGGGATAAGGAAATTTCAAAATACAAAAACCCTTTAAATTTCTTGACAACCCAGTTTGTGAAAGTGAAGTTATAGGTGACGCAACCAGACCATTTTACCATGAAAATATAACTATATTGCAGATTTTAAAATCCGATTTTTAATAATAAACAGAGGGTTTCATTTTCTAAAACATTCTAAATGCATTGTTCAATCTCTATGTTTGATTTCAATACCAACAAAATCGATTTCCCCAAATAATTTAAATTCAACTAAGGTTTTCACAATTTTCACAAGCAAAGGTTGTAAATTTGTTAATTCATTTCTTTTAATATCAAATTTATTTTCTAAAACAGATTTAACAAACAAATCTTTAACCATTACTATTTTAAAGAAAAACAATCAAAAAACAATAAAACACAAAGAGGAAAACCTGGTACAAGGAGCTAGAGGAAGAGATGAATTTCTGATGCAAGCCTCCTCCAAAGATTTCCTGAATTTTCTTCAATCCTCCAATGAATCCAATCCAAAATCTAACAAATGCAAACAATCTTTCCTTCAATCAATTCTACAATCAAACTTTCTTCAAACCCTTGTGCAAATTTTCCAAAATTTCTTCCCTGCTGTAAAAATGTATTTTTTTCTAAATCTCTTTTTGCTACCCTAAAATTAAAACATGTATTCTTTATAAATCAAAAATACCTAATTCAACCCTAATTCACATTACATGCAAATTAGATATTTCAATTTCAATTTTTACAACCCTAATTCACATTACATGCAAATTAGATATTAATTTTAATTTCAATTTTTTTACAACCCTAATTCACATTACATGCAAATTAGATATTAATTTCAATTTCAATTTTTACAATCCTAATTCACACTACATGCAAATTAGATATTAATTTCAATTTCAATTTTTACAATCCTAATTCACACTACATGCAAATTAGATATTAATTTCAATTTCAATTTCAATTTCAATTTAAAATAATAAATTAATTTTCAAAGTTGCAACCAATTTCCCAAATAAAAATTTAATTACAATTTCTAATTTAATTCCCACACGTTGGAATTAAATTCCAAAATTAATTCTAATTCTTTTATTTCCTTTCATTCTCTTGCATCGCGTTTAATTAATTAATTTAATTATTTAATAACTAAACTCAACCCCCTTGGATTAAATTTAATTAATTAAATAATTTAAATATAATTAATTAATTTAAATATAAACTTTTATCCACATTGTATTATTTAAATTAAATAACCATCAACATGATTTAAATGCAATTATTCTAAGTATCTATTTCCAAATCAATAATCTTTCAAAATTAAATAACATTAAAACAAGACAGACAATGGCTCGACACACACGACTAAGGCTAGGGTGTAAACTTGACACATGTTACCTAGCTACTATATCCCGTTCAACTTAACCGTTGGATCAACACGCTCAAACCTGTGAAACCAGGTGGAGTCGATGTCATGTACCTGCAATCCTGCAACCAAGTAAACATCATACAATATATCCAGCATATAATACACACCGTGGAGAAGGAATTACCGATTTGCAGGGCGCTCACAAGCGAGTGATGCAAAACCACCCTCTTCACCAATACACTCATCAAAACTGACACTTCATTCATAATCCAATAATCTCATAATAACATCTCATGTTAACTCTACAATATCATTAATCCATAATGCAGGTGAAACAATAATCAGATAACTACATCCCACAATAATAGTTGTCGCTCAATAATAACGATCAAAACATGATAACAAAATGTATCCAGTATCAAAGCAACTGCAACGAAACATAGCATAAAGCAACTTGAACAAGAAGCAAAACGGAGAGGTATTACATCCTAGCCCTGTATTTCTCAATTGATTTCTCATTAGTATAGGTTCAGTAATCCCTTGTGTATGCCCTCCAAGGCCACTATGACCATTGTATCCCTTTTGTTTCATGATGTCAAAGCCTTTGCATACTTGTCAACAGGTAATTCAGCATGTATCCCATCCTCTTCATCTCTATAAATCCATTTCGAGAGGTCTTCATCAATACATTCTTTTCCTATCTCACCCCACTTGATGAAGGTCATAGGCAATTGATATTGAATTGTCACCTTGGGATCCTTCTTGATATGACATGGTTTACCATAGTGTTTAGGTGCCTCTAGTAGCTTTCCTACGCAAAACAGGTTTAAAATATTGTATTCTCCACACCCATTGTCATGGACCTGAACCTTGTTTTTAGGGAATGTCTTAGGTAAATTTGAAGCTTTCGATAAAGAATCAGGGTCAATATTGTGTGATCAGGAGGTGGAAGGTGAGCCTTCCCTATGGCTAGGCACTTGATGTTCAAGGGTACCTCTTAAGTTGTTGTATTGGAATGAGTCAGGATCACCGGAAATAGTAATCTCTATACCATTTTATGGAAAATTTAAACATTGGTGATAAGTTGATGAGATAGCCTTCATGACATGAATCTAAGGGCATCCAAGTAGGAGGTTATAAGGCAAGCCCAAGTCCAGAACCTAAAACACTGTGTCTTGTATAATAGGACCCACTTTGATTGGGAGAATGATAACGCCCTTGGAGGAGCATTTTGTATCGTCATATCCTTGTATCATAATCCTCTTCGACTGGTCTATACAAACCTTGGAGAATCCCATGGTAGTAACCAGTTTCAAAGTACATATGTTTAGCCCAACTCCACCATCTATCAAAAATCATTTGATTTTTGTGTTTGTTAATGTATACATCAAGGTGTAAAGGTTCATTGTGATTACGTTTCTACGAAGTACAATCATGCTCGGTGAATGTTACATGATGGGTGGTAGCTAAGAATCCTAGCATGGCTTGAAACTGATTTACGTTTAGATTGGTCAGAGCAAAAGAATCCTATAATGATTTATCTAGGATTTCTTTAAGCTTAGAAGAGGTACGCAGCAACTCGAGAATTGACATCTAAGTAGTGGTTTTTCCAAGATGATCGAGTAAGTTAAACTCACATGTCATTTGTGACTTAGAAGGGGCTCCTTACTGAGTCACCTTCAATGTTTGAGTAGTAACCGCACATTCAAGATTCTTATTCTTTATAGTGAAGGTGGATATGTTGTGATCAGATGGTCAAATATTTTTTACCATGCACTCATAAGCAACATATAATTTATTTGATCTTTACCACCTGTTTCAGTAATAGAGGCTTTTCCCAACCCATAGGTTTGTAAAGGATCTTTAAAGATCATGTGATCTGAGTTAGAGGATCTTGGTTGGTTATCAATTTGAATATCACCTTTCTCTATGTGATATTAAATGATGTTCTTTAATTTAAAGCAAGTAGATGTTTTATGTCCTTTGGTTCTATGGTACTCACTAAAGTCGTCATTCCACCAAGTTGGTTTAAATGGTCCTAGCTCATAATTTATGATTTCAGGTAGTTGAATAACACAGTTTTGTATCAGTTTCTTCAAAACTGGCTCAATCGATTCCTCCAAGGGTGTGTATTTTCGTCTTGGTGGGGTGGCCCTTGGAGGACCACAAGTGTTGTGTTTTGAACTACACTAGTGGTTTTCTCTTGCTTCTGCAAAGGGTTATTTTTGTTTGTTGTTGTGGGTCCTTTCAAATTGATCACAAGACGAGCTTTATTTACAACCTTAATGTCTACAATGTTGTCATTTGTCACGTTTTTTATTTTGTGACCAAAATTTACTCTTGTTGTTGGAATTGTGAGAATAATTCTATTTTCCTTAAAGATTTTTGCAAGCCCTTTTCCAATGAGGGCTTTCTCGATGGATTAATTCTTCTATGACTCCTCAAACGTGTTTGAACAATGGGTTTACAAGTGAAACATCGCCTCCTTGTTAAGGTTCTCCACAAAAATTTATACCAATTATTTTTCTAGTATATGACAAGCATACTTACTGGCCAAGCTTCTCCATCTTTGCAAGAATGAAGCGAATGTCTTGCCATCCTTTTATTTTCAGCACACAATTTGATGATGTTAATGTCGTTTGATATATTATAGAAGTGTGTTATGAACTTATCCATTATTTTGCTCCATGTGTGTATGCCTGGAGGTAAGTGTGTGAACCATTTGAGGGCTTTGCCCCCCAGACTTCGTGGAAAAAGTCTCATAAGGTAGGTATGTTTGAAAGCCACATCCAAGGAGGTCATATGAAACTCTTGTATATGTTCGACAAGGTCACCCTTTCCTTTATACTTGTCAAATTTAGTAATGATGAAATTCATGGGAAAGGGGGGAATGTAAATGCTCTTTTTGAAAGGGTCAGGACATACGTCCTTCACCGAGTAGGTTTTCCTATTTTCAGTTACCTACATGTTGGACATATGTTGTTGCAACGTCTGTAATTGTTGGGCTATCAGATCCATAAGCAATGGTGTTGTCAGAGTTGTGTTTTTTTTATGTGTAGACATAGAAAATGAACAAGTTCGGTTCGACACACTTGATCCTGATTATTCATGACATTTCCTCCTAAATCATACTCTCGTATTTTCATCATATTCTATCTCTTAATTTAATAAATCATTGTTTATTTGATTAATTCTTTCTCCTCCAGTGATTGAATTAATCAATTTAATTTAATTAACCTTATATTTCTATTTAATTAAATAAATCATTTTATTTGATTAAAGTCTCTAAAGTCCTCTTATTAAATTAAATAAATTAAACTTTATTTGATTTAATCTAACATTATCCCACTTAGTTAAATAAATCAAAATCATTTATTTAATTAAATCAATTCCTCTCAATTCTGATTTAAATTAATTCATCAATTTAAGTCTAAATTGTCACATCTCCTAAATTCCTTATTAGATTAATTTAATCTTAATCTATGTCACATTCTCTAGAGAATGCAACTTGCACAATAAATCAATTACTTTGATTTATTAATTCATCTATTTTCCCTCACATAGCATCAAAAGGGAATATTCCTTCAATTTGAATTCAAAAAGTTCAAGTGGATTGTAAATCCAACAAGGCATTCACTCCTCTTACATGTCCTTGTGCCTTGAACCAAGTGGCATTTATTTCATTCATTTTTCCCTCTCATGTCATTTCTCAAATTTGAAATTCCACCTAATTGCATTTATTTGCACTTTGGCCAAAATGTGCACAACCTTTACCCATTCACATCTTGACAAGTGGCACTTGGCCATTGGATGTTGAATGATCCCACATTGTTGTATTTTAATCTCTTTTCCAATTTGAAAATCTATAAATTGGAGGCCTCTCTCTTCATTCTACAACACACAACTTTGAGTAAACTTACTATGCTCAAATTCATCTTCATTCCACAAATTTCATGCAAGGTTACTCTCTTGAATTGAGAGCTAATCTTGCTCATTCCATTCAAGCCAACTGATATCACCATCACAATCATCAAGCTTACAAACAGGAATTGGGAAAGGGTTGATTTCGACATACCAATCGGCACCAATTCCCCCATGGGATTTATAGTTGTTCATTAAAATAGGATTTGCTTACTTCCATTTACATTTTTTCTTCACTTGTTTTCCTATGTTAATGTTTCAATCTAATTTCATGGGGAACCTTGAATCTCTCTTGCATTTGATCTAACATTATGCTTGTTTGTTGTGTTTGTGCAGGTTATGAATTCTCGATTCACATTCTGGCGCTAGAAGGAGGGCATCTTGCTTCTAAATTCATTTTTACAATCTCACTTGTATCTTTGTTGCAGGAAAATATGTTTGCATAGATGTGTTAATTATTCTTTTAACAGCAGCGCCTGTTATTGTTTATGGTTAAAATTTTTGTTTTAAAGAATACAAGTCTTATTTTGTTCCTTAACAATTGCTTACTATTTATGCATATTGAAAGCAATTAATCCCAAATAATCAAATCATAAATAGAATAGGCTTTTACTGCAGATTTCTCCTTCTCCCATGCTATTCCTTGCATCTTTCCCATGCAGCCAGGCCAGCCATCTCCCGCGCTACCACGCCTCTCAGTCCGTTCACCCGCCGTATACCAATGTCAGGCATTTTTATCGTCCTTTATTCCTGCCTTTTACCACGCTACTGTGTCGTCGTTCCTTTCCACTCACTGTCTTCACCATCTTCTACAGCTTCACTGCACCGACAACCTTCAGCCCTCGCATTACCGTGGTGTCCACCATACCACGACTTACCTTCTCACTCACCACGGCCTGGCGGTCTTCACCCTCTTAGTCTCTCGCATTACCGCAGCCTAACTATCTCTTCCCTGCGGTAGAGCAGCTAACCGCCTCCTCGATCGTCACCGCATCACCGCGGTCTCCCACCTAACCACCAGTGGTAGCACGGTAACTATCATCTAATTCCCACTGCATCACCGTGGTCTCTTGCCAAACCTCTATGGTACTGCGATTAACCACCTGACTGTATGTGTTGACCACCACCGCGCCACCAAGGTCTTTGTGATAACCACTGGCGGTAACACGGTAGCCGTTTGTCACCACCCACCGCATCACTGCGGTCTCTTGCTTAACTGTCTACGGTATTGTGGTTAACCGCCTGACTGACACTTGACCGCCATCGCGTCACCGGACAGACTGCTCCAACCCCAACAGTAATGCGGTAAAACCTGTCAGTTGACTATGCAAAGCCGCCACCGTTTCACCGCACCACCTGCCTTAACCATCCGTGGTAGAGCAGTAAAAGCTGCAAATGTGTAAAAAAGCGGCGGTATAAGGGAATTTTAAGCATTATAAGGGGGATAAAAAAAATTTAAGAGATGGCATTTTCTTAAATAATCTTTGATTAATGCATTAATACATAAGAAAATTTGTGAATTATTTTATTCATATTAACTTTGTATTTTCTTTTACAGGTTGATATATGGGAATCAAACCAAGGCAAAGCAAAATTGGAGGAATTCACAAAAGCATTTTTTAATGCTTATTGAGCTAGATTTTTCGTTTGCTTTCAAACCATCTCATATTTATCTTTTGGGTTTAAAATTAATCATTTGCCTCAATCCTCTTAGTTAAAAAGAACCTTAGACATTTACTAAATTTCAATTTGGGTTCTAAAAAATTGAACAAGGCAAACTCTCACACTTCAAAATTGGTGCTTTAAAAAGAACTCATCTTTTGCTTTGAGGGTTAAAATGAACATGTGTACTTGGTGCTTTGTAATCCTTTTCACAAAGTAATATCATTTAAAAGGCGTATGCGCTTCTCTCGTGCCTCACGACGATCTTGAGAATCAAAATTATTTTTGTGATATTAAGTTGTCAAAAGTATTACTTCCACACTTCATTTTTGGGTTTAAAATTGAACAAAACATCTTGCGAGTGTGAGTAGACTTATTGCGTGTGTTCTCCCTTTGTTTTTAAATGAAGGTTGATCAAACTATGAATATGTTTACTCGCTTTTGTTTATCTTTGCGGGCCTGCCTTGTGGGAAAAATTACTCACCCAAGAGAACGACCCAACTGGTAACACACTAAAGCCAAGTGTATTTCCAGCCAGGATATAAAAGTGGATACTGGAACAAAAGCCAGTATCACATGATTGGCTCTGATGAGAAGGGAAGAAATGGTCTCTCACCGCATGGGTCAGCCTCCACGAATGGAAAGACCAAATTAAAACCCTTGTTTAGAAGGCCAAATCCTTATCTATTTTGTTGGTCCAAAAGGTCATGTCCTTTGAAGCCGCCCCATGTTATACATGCAGTTTTGTTGTAGAGATGAAAAGTATGCCATGGGAGATTCATGGGTATTGATGTTTGGCTGACCTAATAAGTGTGTGTCGTGGAGGAGAGCCAGTGTGGTCAAGCATCTAGTCATTCGCACAGAATATGTGTAGCTGGATTCATCCAAGTGGGAACCCAACAAAATATTATCTCTTCATCCTAGGGTTGTACATGTGCTTGGAAATGAAAAATACATTGTTTGGTTCTCAAAACAATTGAAAAACAAACATTCAAAAAGAGCTTCAAATTTCAATCCCCTTGGAGGAAACAAATATCCTTGACAAATTCAAGTACTCTTTCTTTCCCTAGGGATCATATCCTTAGATGCTTCTAAGTGCTTGAATTTTATCATCATTTGTTTTCACTAAGGTCAACCTAAGAAACTTTTGCCCTAATTTCCTTGATTTCCACATAATGGACCTTGTGGGATGAAAAAGAAAGTGGGACATTAGACATGCAGTTTGAAACATAATCAAGCAAGTGCTTTTGGTAAAAAAAGAATTCACTAAGGCAAGATAAAAGACGGACCTCATATGTGTTTCCTCAAATGATTTCCAGAAAGGTCAAAATCCCAAAACCAAAGTTCAAAAGGATAAGTCTAAAAGCCCGTGAACAACGTCTTGAAATGCTCCTTGAAGTCAGAGAAATACTAGTGTACAACTTCTATAAGAAGGCTTCAAGAAACAACCCAACTTTGTATGCATTCTACTATCAACAGAATCCTGAGCTTTTTGAAAGGTTTCCTTTCCTCACATAGGAACTATAACATGTTCTTCAACACTGAGGTTTTGTAAAAAAGAGTCGTGTCTAGGTCAAGGTCTAGGATCAAAATCTTCACCCTCATCGATCTCTCCATCAACCAAATCTCATCCCATCAACAAACTTTTGGGAACTTTAGAGAAATCATTCATGCTAAACTTAAAGGCTAAATCAACATCACTCTATCTTGGCTTAACACACCTAGCCAAATAGACAAATCTCTTGAACAAATCTACCTCTAGGATAACGCAACTTCCTGAGGTTTACTAGTTTATTATCACCTTGGTTGGCTTGACACACTTAGCCAATCCATTCTCTTGTGTGATTTTTCCCTAGGATAACACAACTTCCTAGGGTTTACAAGCTTCACCACAATCTTGTTTGACTTAATACACCAAGTCAAATGGTCACAATCAATCCAAACCCTAAAGTTTAGCATAACCCCTAAAAAATTCTTCAAAGGTTTCACTCATTCACTTCATCCATTTATCTCATCATCATCACCACCCCTTTTGATCCTTGGATTTCCCTAGTTCTCCTCTTTTGGGCCTAAAAATCAAGATCAAACGATCCCTATTTTTATGGTCCAAACAAGATCACAACACAAGAGGAACATGGAAAACACCAATGAAATATCAACTTCCAGTGACTTGGGTCAAGTAACCATCGAAGTAAACCTTGCAGGATCAAGCAATCCCCCAAGTAGTTCTTCTCTACCATCACAAAATCCTCAAGAGGAAAGCTATGAAGAGGACATCACAAACAAGGACTTGGGGATGACACAATCAGAAATGATAGAAATGGTTCAAAATCCGGAGAATCATAAAATTGTCAATGCCATGTTTAAATACTTATGCACGTTAACGGAAGGAGGGATCCTGATTCCTTCTGACCTTGACGTAGGCACTAGTATGGACATGCCTCTTACAAACACATTCCCAATTTCAACTCCCAATATCACCCAAGAAATTTCCCAAACCACATCGACAATCACACCAACCTCACTAATTGTAAACAAGGGAAGTGCAATGTTTTTTGAGTTACAAAAGCATCGCCTTGTAAACAAAAAAGAGGTAGCTTTCAATACCATGCCAGATAACTTTGTCCCAGTGAATCCATCACACCCATACGTCCCACTCACCTTCCATAATCCCACTAATTCATCCTCATTTCATGCTACACTAGCCTATCAGTCAAACATACAAACTTCTCTACCACAAGGAGAAGGTGGTTTGTTTGGGACAACAGGAGTCACCGACCCATTTTCCTTCCAAGGTAGCATATCATATCTTCCTCCATTTCCATTCACATCCACATCAACTCTTGGATTGGGTTTTCCCCCCCTACCCATCGATAGTTTCTCAAATCCGGGCAATCCGAACATCACATTGAATCCTCTCTTTTTTTGAGAAACATCACAACAACAAGTGGCAACCATTCAAACCACCACACTCAATACATCAATCGGTCCTCAAATCTCTCAAAACATACCTTCTCAAGGACCGAGCATCTCAACCACACCTCCAGTAACCCAAATCCCGACCACCAACACAATAGTTTCGCCTATCACCACGGTTGGCATAATTCCCAATCCACCACCAATCCCACCGAAAGCCAACATGATGAATTCATTCACCACCCTGATCCAAACCATCCAAAAATCCAATCAACAAAGGGTACTCAAACAAAAACAATAAGCCGCACAATCTACGCAAGCTGCACAATCTACGCAAGCCGCTCAATAAGCCCAACAAGCGCAAGCCCAAGCTCAAGCCCGGCAACAGGCACAAGCACAATACCAAGCGCAACTAAAAGCGATACATCGGCAAGCATACCAACTAGCCCTGCAAGACTTTCAGGCACAACAAAAAGCTAAACAACAAGATTTGTTGGCACAACAGCAGCTAGACCAACAACAAGCTTTGTTGGAACAGTAGCAGCAAGATCAACAACAGGCGTTGTTGATGCAAATGCAGGCATATCAGCAGGCCTTGAACGCACAACAGAGCTTGCACCAAACTCCCACTAGTACTCCTCCCACCAATCAAACACCCCAAACACCTCAAAACACATTCATTCCACCTCCCGATCCAAGCAACGATGTCGCAACGCAAATCAAACTGCTCTTGGAGTAGGTGTTGGACCTCCAAACTAGAAAAACAACTAGAACACCAAGCAACTTGTGCCCTTATCCATTTGATAGAAGTCTCACAATGGTATCATTCCCAAAGGGATTCAAGATCCCCAAATTTGACAAGTATAATGGAACAGGTAACCCTGAAAACCACGTCAGGGAATTTCAAGTGCATTGCATGGAGGTTGCATACGATGACACATATCTAATGTGACTTTTCCCCCGAAGTCTGACTGGTCCAACCATGGAATGGTTTTCTCGCCTACCCATGGGCATTAAAACATTCGAGGAAATTGTGGAAGCATTCCTTAAAAATTATGCTTTCAACATGGGTGTAGACGTTAGTTTGGAAGAACTATCAATGCTCAAACAAAGAAAAGGAGAGCTATTCGCATCCTTCTTGCAAAGATGGCGATCCAAGGCCAATTGGAGCAAGTGGGCCATGCTAGAAGAACAACAAGTTTGTACCATCATATCTAATCTAGATGAAAACTTGGCGTTCTACTTAAAAATGCAATGTATCACATCATACAATCAACTGATTCCAAAGGTGCTCAACATCGAAAGGGCCCTTACTGCACGAGGAGGCGCCTCAACATTTACCCCACCACAGGATAACCTCTCGTCCAACAATTATAATGATAAACCTCGAACATGGTCGAGGAACAAAAACCTCATAAACGATGGTGTGGTCAATGCTAAAGTGGTCATAAGTGCTCCCAAACCAAACATCCAAACTCATCACCAGCCACAAAATCACAATCGCAATAATGTGCAAACTAATGCAGTAGTATCACAACAACAACCACTTCCCACCAACCAAATCAATAACTTGGGTAATCAAGGAGGACCACCTCCCTGAGGCAAATACCCTCCCAAGTGGAAGTTCACGACCCTTGGGGAATCCATCGAGTCCATAATGAAGAAGTTGGTCAAGGAAAATCTAATCAAAGTCTCCAACTCTGAGCAATACAGGAAACCCATGACCAAACCGCCATGGTATAATGAAAACCTCCTTTGTGAATTTGACAAAGTCAAAGGGCATACCACCGCGAATTGCATGAGGCTAAAGAATATCATCGAAGACCTCATCGAAGACAAGATCATCAACGTTGAACAACTAGCTGGTAATCAAAATCTGAAAATATACACAAATCCGATGCCAAACCACAATCAAGGAAATAGTCAGGGGAACAACAAAGGCAAACAAAAATATGCTAGCACTAATCTAGTATATGAAGAGATAGTCGCATGTGTAGAAGAAATGGTCACGGTCATTAATGTTAAAGGAGCCAACACCGACTATGGAGTCACCACACATGGTGGCAAGGTCACCATTGTAGGGTCACCTCAATCATCTAAGACCCTCACTTCAAATACA
The DNA here is from genome assembly GCA_007115665.2 of Sequoiadendron giganteum. NCBI lineage: Eukaryota > Viridiplantae > Streptophyta > Pinopsida > Cupressales > Cupressaceae > Sequoiadendron > Sequoiadendron giganteum. Next base: position 495,574,770 of record CM021106.1, read on the forward strand.
AAATCCGCTCCCTATGACTATAATGTTATCAACCAGCTGAAAAGAACTCCTGCACAGATCTCCATCATGGAACTGTTAAAAAATTCTACTGCCCATAGGAAAATTCTTGATGAAGCTTTAGCGACATCCACCATCTCCGCCACCCTTGACACAGAATAGTTTCAGGCTATGGTTGGAAATATCATCTCCCAGAATCTCCTAACATTCTTTGATCAAGACTTCCCCCCGCAGCCATCTCATAACTGTGCACTTCACCTATAAGTGTTGATCCACAAAAATAAAGTTAAAAGGGTCCTGGTGGATGGAGGTGCAGGCCTTAATATTTTCTCTCTCAAACTTATAAATAACTTGGGATTCTCCGAGGATTCCATTAACAAGAACAAGAGTATCACAATAAGGGCATATGATGATTAAGAAAGAGTGTCTGAAGGCACTTTTAAAATCCCAATCCAAGTGGGACCAGCAACCATGGAGACTACCTGTCAGGTCCTCGACCTCGACTTACCATAGAACATCCTCTTAGGATGTCCATGGATCCACAGAATGAAAGCAGTGGCCTCGACATATCACCAATGCATCAAGTTCTTGCATCAAAATGAGTTCACTATACATGGGGATCCCGAACCATTCACCTACTGCAAAAACTTGGACGCCAAGTTTTATAAAATCTCCCAAGTACCGAAAAATGATAAAGGCCCATCCACTTCATACATCGACCCCTCCACCCTTGCCTCCACTTCTACAACAGAGACACCCGCCATCCTTGATATATCTGACATCAAAAACATGATCCAGGACAATGGATGTGATGACTATAGAATGAAGAAGAGTGCATTTGTTGTAGGAGAGTTACCACAATCTCCTAGGTCACATGGGTGACCTCGATCAACCGAAACACCCGTCCACACCCTTAGGGCCGACCCCTCTGGATTCTACCATTAGGGAGACCTAAGTGGAGAAAATGTTGATGAGGAAGATATTTCAAGCTCAATATACCATGATGCAAAACCCACACCCACCTTACCTATGGATGAAGCCAACAGAGGGCTACAAATAATGCTTGGCATGGGCTACAATAGAAACGAAAGCCTTGGAAGGAACAGTGATGGACGCTTGGAGCCCATCATTGTAAAAAGAAGAATGTGGAACCTTGGCCTTTGATGTACTCCCCCGAGTATAACTATACGTGGCAGAGGTACTCCTAGTAGGGCAGTCAGGTCCTCCCTGAGGTATCGGTAACCACCCTTAGACCACCCGTATGCACAGGCATCCCGCTTGACAACTTCACCTTTGACGTCACTGATGTTTCTGCCAGTAGTGACGATGATGATACCATAATAGGCCTACCCATGCTTTTTGAGGATTCCTCCTTACTAATGATTAGTGCCTCACCCACTGAATCAAACCAACAAACCCACCAAATCACCTTAGTATACCCTCAACTCATCGATCATGACCAATGAGGACCACCAATTCTAGACTCATTCAAAAATGATGAGGCTCTCTCAAAATTCATGGGACTAAGGAATATAGTTCTGTGGGGACCACAAGGTAGGTTTCAACATCACTTTAGACACCCAAGCATATTACGAGGAGACGATTGAGTCCTTCAGTCGTAAAAGAAAAATATCGAGAATAAGCTCGGAGTTATTGAGTGAAAACCACACTGTGGCACTCTCTAACCACATAACAGTAAAAATAAAGGATGCATCCAATGGTGAAAACCTCTCTAAGGTGCCACAAGATGAAGGATTCAATATCCCCCTACTGCTCTACATCAAGAAAAATCAGCAGTCTTGGTAGAGCAATGTAATCCTGTTAACTTGGGAATGGAGGCGGCACCACAAATCACTTTCTATGCTAAGTCTCTCCTAATAGAGGAACAAGAACTACTGGCAGCATTTCTAAAAGAAAGGAAGGTAAACTTTGCATGGACCTATGCTAACATGCCAGGTGTGGATCCGGAAGTGGTGGTCCATCATTTAGTTTTTTACCCTAGAGCTAAGCCGGTTAGATAAAAGTTAAGAAAAATGCATCCCCAGATAGCCTTGCTAGTCAAGGTAGAGTTACAAAAACTCCTGGATGTTGGCTTCATACGCCCAATTGACTATCTAGAATGGGTATCCAACCTTGTACCAATCTCAAAACCAAATGGGGGCATCTGTATTTGCACAGACTTTAGAGACCTCAACAAAGCATGTCCTAAGGATGACTTTCCACTACCCAACATTGATATGATAGTGGATATGGCAGTCGGACATTAGATGCTATCCCTGATGGATGGCTTCTCGAGATATAACCAAATAATGATTGCAAAAGAAAACCAGCATAAGACAGCATTCACATGTCCTTGGGGCACCTACTGCTGGAATGTGATGCCATTTGGGCTAAAGAATGTAGGAGCTACATATCAGAGAGCCATGACACTAATCTTCCACGACATGATACATAAAATGGTCGAAGATTATGTGGATGACATATTGGCTAAATCAAAAAAGAGGCAGAATCACATAGCAACCCTAAGCGACATCTTTGACAGATTGGAAAAATACAAGGTCAGGCTCAACCCAAAGAAATGTGTCTTTGGGGTGTAATCGGGGAAACTCCTGGGATACATAGTGTCAATGAGGGGGATAGAGGTATATCCCGCAAAGTTAAAAGCAATCCTCGATATGGGAGCACCAAGAACACTGAAGCAACTCAGAGGATTACAAGGCAGACTCCAGTCCATCTGAAGGTTCATAGTGCAATTGGCGGACAAACAGATTGTGTGTTCACATCTACTCCACAAGGGGGTAGCATTCAAGTGGGATGACAAGTGTGAACAGGAATTTAGCAAGATCAAAGAATATCTACTCACGCCACCTGTGTTAATGCCACCCATTGCAGGGAAACCATTGATCTTATACATCTTAGCAACAACAGTAGCCCTGGGCGCTCTTTTGGCTCAACACGACGAGAATGGAACTGAAAGGGCTATCTATTACATTAGCAGAACAATGGTTGGCCATGAGTTATACTATGCATTCATTGAGAAAGCTTTCCTAGCAGTGGTGTTTTCTTCACAAAAATTCCGACACTACATGCCAGCACATAAAATCAAGCTCATCGCCAAAATAGATCCCTTAAAATACCTACTATCAAAAGCTATGCTCACGGGAAGAATGGCTAAATGGGTCATGATACTGTCAGAGTATGACATTGAGTATGTGGAGCGAAAGGCAATCAAAGGACAAGTTATTGTGGACTAGCTGGCAGAAGCTCCCATCTACGCAGAGAACCTGCGCATATCAGAATTTCCAGATGAGTCCATCTTTAATCTCAGCATAGTTGATCACTAGAAACTATAATTTGATGGTTCCCACACACAACATGGATCAGGAGCCGGTGTCTTCTTTATCACCCCACATGGGGATTGCATACCAAGATCTTATAAGTTGGCATTCCCCTATACCAACAAAATTGTAGAGTATGAGGCTTTAACCATAAGTCTCAAAATTGCGGCACAATGGCGAATCGTGGCATTAAAGGTCTATGGAGATTCATAGCTTATCATTAACCAAGTCAACGGTGAATACCAAACTAAGGTTGATAAGCTCAAACCATACAAGAAAGTGGTAGAAAGCCTCAAAGAATCATTTATTGATATCACTTTTGAGCAAATACTAAGGGCAAACAATAGAGCAATTGATGCCATGGCAATGATTGGATCTTTCCTAGATATCCCTCGTAACGTCTAGAAACACAAATTCCTGGTAGAGCAGCTTCTCGTACCCACTTTTGAGGTACCTAAGTCAGAATATGCATGCGAACTCGATGGTCACGGTGATCTTCGGTACCATGACATCTACAACTATTTGAGATTAGGAGTCCTCCCAGCCAACATTACCTCGAACCTCAAGCAAACCTTTGTCAGAAGGTCCTTACGATTTGTCATCCTAGGAGAAACCCTCTTCCGTAGAAGCATCGATGGAACCCTGTTACATTGCTTAAAACCTGAGGAATCCCTGACTACTTTGACTGAGGTACACAATGGCACTTGGGGTTCACACTCGAGTGGTATGACCTTGGCTAAGAATTTGTTGAGAACCAGGTACTATTGGCCAACAATGGAAAGAGAGGCACATGATTTTGTCAAAAGGTGTCTACAGTGCCAGCAGCATGAAGATCTCATTCATGCACCAACTCAAGAATTGCACCCTATTGTTACACCGTGGGCCTTTTCGCAATGGGGGCTTGATCTCATAGGTAAAATATCACCCACCTCATCCAATGGCCACAAGTTCATTATCACCGCCATCGAATATTTCACAAAGTGGGTCGAAGCAATTCCCATGACCTACATCACTGGAAAGCAGATATTCAAGTTCATCCTGAACTACCTCATTTTTCGATATGGTGTTCCCCAATCCATTATCTCTGATAATGGGACACCTTTCAAGAATCAGGATGTTCGTGACTTGTGTGAAAAATTCAAAATCCAACACCGTTTTTCCACACCATATTACCCATAAGGCAATGGCCAAGCAGAAGCTACCAACAAAACCATTTTGAAAATCCTTAAGAAAACAGTCGATGACTCTGGTCATGACTGGCACCTGTAGCTAAATCCTGCCTTATGGGCCTACTGCACCAACATCCACACACCAACAAACACCACCCCATTCTCCCTAGTCTACGGATTAGAAGCCATCCTCCCTTTCGAGATCAAGCTCCCGTCACTAAGAATATCATTGCAAAACCTCATCACAGATGAGGAAACAAGGTTACAAGACTAAATGAGTTGGAGTTACTAGATGAACGGTGCACGGACGCCCTAAATCATCTACAGGTTTACCAGAATCGCCTGAAACGAAGCTACAACAAGAAGATCAGGCAACGCACCTTCCAAGTCGACGAACTTGTGATGAAAGAGAACCAAAAGAATGTGCCAAATCTAGAGAGCAAAGGAAAATTTGAGCCCAACTGGCTGGGACCTTTTGTCATCATAGCCAGCTATAAATCAAGAGCATATCAATTAGCAACACCAGAAGGCGAGCCTCTACAGGAGCCTCTGAACAGCTCTCACCTCAAAAAAATTTATGCCTAAGAACTTGCAAGGTATAGAACTAAAAAATACAAAAACAATCAGAAAAAGTCCTGAAAAAATGGTTACCTTGATAAAAACCTGGCAAACAGGCATCTTGGCGACAACAAAAAAATCAAAAAATGCAAAAATCCCAAAAAATAGAAAAAGGATTGAAAACAATAAAGAAAAAAAATCGTCCTCTAGTGAAAACGACTTCGGTGGCGCTTTGGACAAGTACCTTGGTGAAAACCTAGCAAACAGGCGCCAACTGTAAATAAAGCACTCCCCATCTGCCAAGATCTACACAACTCACTCATCCATTCCATCACATTTCATTAATCATCCATCCACCCATCCGCTCGCATCCATACCATAGCATAAGATGATGCCCATATCATATTCCACCATAGTACTACTTGGCATATTCCTAAGGTCAGTTTGTCCTGCCTTTATCGAAGTAGTCTATCGCTTAATGTTGGGGGCATGTCCTTGAAACTAGCACTGGATCGGATTTGTGTATATTTTTGTGCTCTTCCCAATTCATAAAAAAATCCAAAAACATTCAAAAAATTCATCAAAAATCAAAAAACAGGTCAAAAATCTCAGAAAATCTTCAAAAAAATTCATCATCAAGTCTTGTTAGTCTTTCACCTTGTCTGAACTACGTCATCTTTGAGCTTGAACGTAGGCAAGGTTGATCTATGATCATCCCCCGAGACATTTAGGTTAGTCCTTAGGTGTCCATCGCATTGGCAATCCGTTTGTCCATCTTTTTCACATTTAGGTCAGTCCTTAGGTGTTTGTCGCATTGGCAATCCGTTTGTCCATCTTTTTCACATTTAGGTCAGTCCTTAGGCGTCCATCACATTGACAATCCGTTTGTCCATCTCTTTTACATTTAGGTTAGTCCTTAGGCATCTATCACATTGGCAATCCATTTGTCCATCTTTTTCACATCTTAGGTCAGTCCTTAGGCATCCGTCGCAATAAAATGGTAATCCGTTTGCCCATCTATCTCATCATTGAGTCAATTCTTTCGTCAGTCGAACTACATGGTCTCTACGTGTATAACATAAGCAAGGCTAATCTATGGATCAGCTCTCAAGACCCCTAGGATAGGTCTTCAGGTTAGTCTCTTCGCCGTAAATCTCAAAAATACCAAAACATCTTGAAAATATCAAAAACAGCCTCAAAATATCTGAAAATCCAAAATGGTGCATCCATCTCATTTTGCTTTCACCTGTGATAGTCATCACTCCTAATAAAATCAGTCATCACTGTCACCCTTTGGCAAGTCAATCAGAAGCAAGTCTAGCATGTTCAGAAGTGAACACCCTAATCGTCAAGTCTCAAAAGTTTAAGTCAATAAGCAAGCAAGTTGGTCAACTCAGAGTTCAATAGCTTATCACCCAATCAGTCCCACCAAAACCCTGATCACTACATGTCCTGGGATGAATCCTTCCCACGATGGACATAAGCATTAGGTACCTCATAGTAGTTTAGCCTTGGCTAGCAGTACGAAGAACATTAGTTTGTTTGTTTGCTTTATTTGGTCTTTTATTGGCTTATCTTATTTTGCACTCATTCCAAGGACCTTTCGATGATACCTAAAAAAAAAAGGTTTAGAGAGAAAGGAATGGGGCAAATATCGTTCTCTTTTATCTACTATGCTTGTGGGACACACTTGTGAAATAACTTAGTCACATATGCTTTGTTTGGTTTGTGGAGAGGATGTTTTGGATATCTTGTTGACCACATAAGAAAGCCCGCTTTCCTATGTTTTGGCTCAAGGTGTTTAGAATGTTTGAACCACATCCTGAATGAAGTATGCATGTTAAGTGTGAACAAGGATACTCCTATCTGATTATCAAGACAGAGTCCATCACACTAGGTACCACGCCATTCTGATCCTTTATACCTTGATGCATCGTACCTATGTGTGTTATCAAACATAAAGTAATTGGTCATTTGAAAATCCCAACTCCTGGTAAGCAATACATCATCAATCATCATCTTGTGTGGATCCTCCTTCCATTCTTCTCATTCTTCTATCTTTACTAACATTTCTATCTAAAATCAGTGTGTCGCATCAATATATACACGAGACTACCCATGGTCGATGACTGTCTATGCATCATCAGATTTGTCTACATCAAAGAATTATCTTTCGTCCTTTGATCAATAGGACCACTCCTCTCGCATTTTATCATGATATCGATCGGGAAATTAGCATTTCCGCCCGATCTCTCGAGGGGGCAACATACTAGCGTAATCCTTCTCGTTGGAGAAATAGTGGGACATCTGAAAAAATCGAGAAATTTTGAACTTTGATCACAGCAATTTATTCTTTGAGTCAATGCAACAAGTACATTGCTTCAAAGAAGGGAAAAATGTAGACATAGAAAATGAACAAGTTCAGTTTGACACACTTGATCCTGATTATTCACAACATTTCCTCCTAAATCATACTCTCAGCTTTTCATCATATGTTGTCTCTTAATTTAATAAATCATTATTTATTTGATTAAGTCTTTCTCCTCCAATGATTAAATTAATCAATTTAATTTAATTAACGTTATATTTTTGTTTAATTAAATAAATCATTTTATTTGATTAAAGTCTCTAAAGTCCTCTTATTAAATTAAATAAATTAAACTTTATTTGATTTAATCTAACATTATCCCACTTAGTTAAATAAATCAAAATCATTTATTTAATCAAATCAATTCCTCTCAATTCTGATTTAAATTAATTCATCAATTTAAGTCTAAATTGTCACATCTCCTAAATTCCTCATTAGATTAATTAAACTTTGATTAATTTAATTTTAATATATGTCACATTCTCTAGAGAATGCAACTTGCACAATAAATCAATTACTTTGATTTATTAATTCATCTATTTTCCCTCACATAGCATCAAAAGGGAATATTCCTTCAATTTGAATTCAAAATGTCCAAGTGGATTGTACATCCAACAAGGCATTCACTCCTCTTACATGTCCTTGCGCATTGAGCCAAGTGGCATTTATTTCATTCCTTTTTCCCTCTCACATGTCATTTCTCAAATTTGAAATTCCACCTAATTGCATTTATTGGCACTTTGGCCAAAATGTGCACAACCTTTAGCCATTCACATTTTGACAAGTGGCACTTGGCCATTGGATGTTGAATGATCCCACATTGCTCTATTTTAATCTATTTTCCAGTTTGAAAATCTATAAATTGGAGGCCTCTCTCTTCATTCTACAACACACAACTTTGAGTAAACTTACTATGCTCAAATTCATCTTCATTCCACAGATTTCATGCAAGGTTACTCTCTTGAATTAAGAGCTAATCTTGCTCATTCCATTCAAGCCAACTGATATCACCATCACAATCATCAAGCTTACAAATAGGAATTGGGAAAGGGTTGATTTCGACATACCAATCAGCACCAATTCCCCCATGGGATTTATAGTTGTTCATTAAAATAGGATTTGCTTACTTCCATTTACATTGTTTCTTCACTTGTTTTCCTATGTTAATGTTTCAATCTAGTTTCATGGGGAACCTTGATTCTCTCTTGCATTTGATCTAACATTATGCTTGTTTGTTGTGTTTGTGCAGGTTATGAATTCTTGGTTCACATGATGTATTGTGCAAAACCCTATGAAGGGTTCCCGAATGGATTGGTGTTATGTTGTGGAGTGAAAGTCTATCCATGCATGTTTGTATCGTATTGGTGTTGTTGCATGGGTGGAATGTGTTGTTAAAATTGTGATGTGTACGTGGGATTTGGAGTGAATTGTTGTGGCGGTTGATGAAACCCATATGTGAATGATGTGCCAAGATTGGTTGGTTGTTGTGAGGGTTGATTAAACCTAGATGTGAATGATGAACCAGGATTGGTTGGTTGTTGCGGAGGTTGATTAAACCCAAATGTGAATGATGAACCAAGATTGGTTGGTTGTTGTTGGGGTTGATTAAATGCATATGTGAATGTTGAACCAAGATTTAATTGGTTCTTGTTGTGGGGGTTCAATGTTTTGACCTACTCTAAAAAAGGATCTAATCCTTGCCAAAGGTACGTTTAAATTTTGTGAAGTGGACGTTGTGCCCACTTGCGGTCCTAGAAATGAAGGTTTGGTCCTTCGTATTTTATTTGGTGTGTTTGGATGTATGGAATGTTGAGCTACAGTCATAGTTGTGGTATTTTGTGTTACAGTTGTAGAAGTGGAAGCAAACGGATCGGTTGTTGTGTGGTTGAAAGTAGGTGTTGGTGGAATATTCACAGTTGACACAAAATGTGACGTTTGGATAGGTGGAAAGCCTGCATTCAACTGTTATGATGGTGGTGATGTAGTAGGTGTTGATGGTAGTGGTCAATTTGTGCCACCTAGTCCTAGTGACACTATGTTAGGAGTTTTCCCTATGATCATCGATATATCGAAGTCACCTTAAAGTTGAGCTTCTTTTTGTGCCAGTTGGAAGAAATATTTGTTAAGGTCCACTGCCACTAGTTCATCTATGATTCGCAAGATCCTAGGATCTTGTGACGCATTTTCTATTCCTTTGGGCGTTAGCCCTTGTTCTACCTCACATATGGTATAGTTGTCAAAAGGAGATAGACTTTAAGATTGTGAGTTTGATCACTAGGGGTTGCCACAAAGTGCATGTCACTTGTAGGGTTGTACATATGATTAGAGGTGGAATCCATCTCTTTGTGTTTTCCTTGGGAACATATGACAATCATAAAAGGATTTTTTTATTTTTCTGGATATTTTGATGTATTTTGGTATTTTCAATGTTTTAGGATGAATGCAAAACTATTTGAAGTTACTCTATATTTTTTGGATTTTTTTATGAGATTTTGCAAATGCAAGACTTTAGATATTTCAACTTGTGATCCTAAAAGGAGATTACTTTGACAAATTTTGGGATGGACTAACGTAACCAAATGGAAATACTAAACCTCAAATGATGATGGTGTTTTGATAAAAAAAAATGTGGTATTGTAACTAGACTAATGAGCTGAACTACTTTTGTTGATGGTGATAAGTTTTGTAAAATGAGGTTTTGATGATTTTAAGGAGATGACACTAGGCTTGACCACTAAGTTTGCTTGGTTTTCTAATTTGAAGATGTTAAGATGAGATTTCTAGGACTTTGATATGATAGTAAGGATGCAATGTTTAACCTAGGAAAGTTGAAATTTTGTTGAAAAATACAAGAAAGTGACTCTATTCTGATTTTAGATTCTATGTAAAAAGAAAGTCAGGTTTATGCATGTTCTGAAAATAGTCCTTGTTTTATCTATTAGACAAATGTGTGACAAAAACTAACAATTGTGGTGCAATCTGCAACATATGCATTGCAAAACCTGACTATTGTGATTGACACAGTTGTGTTGCTACTGTTTACTAATGTAGGTTATTGACTTCTGCTAGATTTCTCACCACAAATGCAGTGTAGAATACAACAATTGTGTTGTAGGCAGAGAGATGTGGCTTTCTGACAAAGAAATGAATCGCAAAAGCTAATGGATACATCGTATTATTTCTACGGGTGCAATACATAGTTGTGGCACACAGGCTAACAAATGTGATGCACTAGTTTTGTCAAAAAAATGATCTCTAAGGGACCCTAGGACTTTGATTAGTTTTCAATTTTTTTATTTGATTCAGTTGTGAAAGCACAGAAAACAATGTATATAAGTTTTTAGTTGTGACTCTTAACGATGGGTGACGAAGATAAGGCCCTAAGGCCAATTGGTTTTACTAGTAATAACGGACCCAAAAGCATGTAGAATGCATTCACAACTTAATTATTGGTAGATTGAGTTTGTAAACTTACTGTAGGCCCACCTCCCATTAAAGGGGTAAATACTCAAAAAGATCGGATAGTGAAACAATTGGTATGATTGTTCAATACCTTTTCTATATGAAAGCGGATAGTAGATAACCAGTGACACAAGATCGTCAACAAACGTCACAGGCACACCTTTCTCTTCCTGAGAGGTTATTGCTAGCAAGCCAAAAGGACTCTATCTTGACTCAAAAGAGTACATGGTGAGTAGCATCACACATTGATCATGTCATGTTGCACCACTTATAAGTTATAGCCAAATAGGACCTTAGGCTTCTACAATAGTGGTTCATAGTGGAAGAACCCCTAAGAACACCACGATATACAACCAACAAGAGACTAAAATCTCAAACCTTGTGTTTGAAATTACCCAGGACCACAAAGGACCACCCTATATGGCACAAGTGGATAGAGCTCACCTTTTGGTTTTTGCCCCTTTATATAGCCCATTGGAGATACGTGCTTGAAGTCAAACCCGAGGGTGTATTCCTAGGTAGGCCTCCTACTAAAAATAAAAAGGGAAAGCTTAAGTGTTGCTATTTCTCATCACCCAAGAATTGCACATAGGGCAAGAGGAGAGGATAAGTAGACAACAGACTTTTGGTGGACTGACTCACATGCATGCAAGTGCACAAGACATAATATGCAGTCCTTCTTTTTAGGGTACACTAATGTAAATGTGCAAGTTGTTGTAGATTTTATGCACCAAAAACAAAATGTGTCATGTTCATTCAGAAATGGAATTACAAGTTGTCTTGTTCTTTCTAAAACCCAAACGAAGATGATAGTTGTGGGTAAAATTTAAAGCACTAAATGAAATTTTTGAGATAGGGTTCTTTTTAATGCACCAAATCAAATGTTCAAGATAGGGTTCTTTTTAATGCACTAAAATCAAATGTTCAAGATCTCTCCCAAATGATCACTACAAGTTGAAACTCAAATGTCAATAACAAAAAACCTCTATCCAATTGAAATCAAAATACAAGAAAACAGACATCATAATTTTATACCTAATTTTTTGTTACAGTCAGATGCGGTGCAAGACTAATTAGTTGTGGTGCATGAAATGTTGACTATAGTGCACGGATCGACGACTGTGATGCACAAAACATCGACTGTGGTGCAGGAAATGTCCATTGTGATGCACAAATTAAAACCTACAAAGACGAAGATTAGACATGACAAATGTGGCTTTGAAAACTATCACATGTGCATAGATGCATTTCATTGATGCATCTCTGGATCTCTCAGATGTGTTTCAAATCATGATGATTGCATTGCAAAAATTGACAATTGTGGTGCACATCAAACCAAATGCGATGGACTTCCTATAGCTAAAAAATTCTAAAAATCCATACAAAAAACTATTAACTCACATTGAGTTCACTAGAATGTAACTTGAAAAAAATGAGATTCAACATATAGAGGCAGTAAACCATAAAGATTGCAATTCAAAACCCAAATACAATCCAAATCAGCTAATAGAATGCAAGACAATGAAATCAAAATTAAGAAAGCATTAATATTACCTTCACCGTGTTGACATGACTTACTTCCATTGTCCTCCTTTGCCTTGCTTTGCTCTCGGATTTGGTATGCATTTTTTTTGCTTCAAGCTCAAGTGTGTGAAAAAGATATATGATGCAAAATGCCGAAGTTCGTGATTCGCCATCAAAGAGATATGAGGGTTGATTTTATAGAAATGATTGATTTGAATGAACGATCTAGATTAAGAGGTGGAAGATCAAGATCAAGGGCTAAGGATTGTTGAGAGGAATTGATAAATGAATTAACTACCTGCAATTGGCTACAAGATTCCAATTAACTATTTGCATGGAGAATTGATTGATCGGTTAAGGGATTTGATTGTTTCGTTAACTCTCAGGAAAGGGGAATGAACTGATTTGATTGATCAGTGAACTATAATTGATTATCTAGTCAACTGGAAGAGAGTGGTTGTTAACTTTGAGGGAATTATGCACGAGATAATAATTAATTATTTGAGGAATGTGCAAGTGAGGATTAATTAAAAAGTAAAATGTATTTATTAATAGTGAATGCATAATGTCGAGTTGAAATAGATAGAAGAATAAATGTGGTCAATTAAATAATTAATACAATTATTTAACTTAAGAAAGTGAGATGAATGATAATTATTTAATTAAAATAGAGAGATAAATGTCATTAAAGACGTAATTAAAACATAATTACATCATTTAATTAATCAAAAAGGATGAATTTAAATGGATTAATTAATGTAAAATCGCTTAATTAGTAATAGAATATGATATTTGATAATAATTAAATAATTAAGTATTATTTAATCATCAAGAGAAAAAAGTGAAAATTAGTATAAAAGTGTTCCTTGCACACTAATACAATTTTGGGTATCTAAAAAAAATGTCAAACTTCTGCATGTCTGATGACTGATTTGAATGGAACAAAATTATAATGGCATTTGTCTAGCTTACAAGCAAGACACTTTTCGTTTCATGCAAAAACGCAAAAGTTGGTAATTTTGAAATTTAAGTAAACGTACACTGTTTGGTCACCTGAGTGAAAACCGCAGCCAAACCCATCCTAATTATGTCGAAATGTTATTTATGAATAGGGATTGACATTGTATACATCAGGTTTAAAATTTAGGAGTTCATTTTAGTTTTTAAAGCCATCAAATTCTTCGTAAATTTTATAGCATGCACATTATATATGTAGACAGAATCAAGGAGTGCTGTTGCATGCACAATTACCGCATGATGCAACTTCATAATTATTTGTCCTGTCAAAGGTAGAAAGGGCAGAAGGCTGAGATGATGATGTGAACACTGGAAAATATATTAAATTATTAAATTTACTGTTCCTGCCACTTTCCCGGAACTGATGCATTTTGGACTAGAAGCCCCAGTTTATAAGCCTGTTAGCTAATCAGTGTCATAATGTGGATGTATGAAATACTGTTTAGCTGGGGCCAATTTGGATATTAATTTTCATAAATCAGTGTCATAATGTGGACATATGGAGTATTATTAAACTAAGCCAATTTGTGTATCAATGTCACAAATCGGTCTTATAGAGTAGTTATGGAATATTGAATACTGCCTTATATATAGCATTCTTGGAAAAGCGGGTCCTGTGATATTTGACAGATTTGCCAAATAATTCTTCTTTGCAGTACATTGGATTGGTAGGGATGGTAATATATATGCTCGTTTGTCTATGCAATTAAATAATTAAAAGTGGGCACAAAAAATGGTTAACGTTTATGAAGTAAGGCCTTTAAGAGTAAAGTGATCTGTAAGACTATCAAAACCGTGCTTTCTTTTTTTAATATCCAATGATTGCTAAATGCAAGACTGAAGCCTTTTTGCTCTTAATGATGATTTACCAAATGTAAAGCAGCTATTAGGAGGAAAAATATATGCAGAATGAAGTGAAATACAACATTTATAAACATAGACACGATTAGAGAAGAAAAGAATAAGAAAGCGTTTACTTTCATGTCCTGTTGTCATGCATAAAACAAACAACTTGCTGCTCTGTGCATACTGTCGAAAGGCTATGTTGTTATGTTACTTTTGCACCAATATATCAATTTTTGGGACACAGATGTACATTCACCAGTAATTAAAAATTGTTTTCTAAATAGAATTGTAACACTACCTATGGACAAATGCACTTGAAATGATATGTTGAAATCGCATAAAAACAGAAACTCATATCCAGAAAACTATCCAGCAAATCTTAACTTCAGAGAAACAACAGGCAAAATCGAACTGCCAAGGACTCTTATCACCTTGCCTCATGTAAATTTTGAAGAGTGTCGACTTCTGGATATTCAAAAGGAAAAAATTCTTCAATGGACCTTATTGCATTAAAAAGGGCCCAAAAGGACTTTTGAGCTTCCTATCGATTGAATATTTGTATTGTAAAATTTACAAACTAGCTTGACCAGTAATGATTATACAAAAATAAATTAAAAGTGGAAACAATAATCCAACCGAAAAACAAAATCCTTCTGGATCACCTGGCTTAATCCAATCTGCATCCAATTGAGGATACATCTTTACAAAAAGGGTGCATCTTTACAGGAGTCCTATTCGACCAGATTAAGTTCAACTTAAGATACAAAGAATGACAGAAATACAGCATTCCGTTACTGCAAAAAGTCCTGAAAACAGTGCCTGTGGCAGAACTGATAATTGATGCCTGTGAACTCCTCCAAAGAAAGTGTTTAACCTGTGCTAGCCTTCGCTGTATTTTCAGCACAATCCACAGTTAGACAATAGAGGAATTTATGAATTGCTCATCTCTCACTGTAATGCCACTCAAAAGGAATTTATAGCATTTCTTTCTACATCGGGTAAGAGAAATGTTTATAACTTTAGTAGATGTACCTGTACAATATGGTACATAAGCATGGGGCCACAATGTGGATCACCTGTCTTAGATATAGAACTTCCTTGATACTGAAGCTCAGCACCCAGACCAGCTCCCAATCTCATTTACATTGGTCCAGAAGTTGGAGGCTCAATATATGCACTTCCTAAACTATTATGAATAGAACTCTGTATCCCATTGTGAGGTTGCCGCTGCTGCTGCTGTTGCTGTTGTTGAGACATTGTTTGCTGGGGCTGCCACTGAACACCTATTTGTTGCACTGGTGGTGGCCTTACCCCTATTGGTGTATGCGATCCTGCATTGTGCCCATGAACTTGACCAATTGAACTAGTATACTGTCGTTGAGAAAGCCCTCCAATATTTGTTCCAGAAGCCAATATACCAGAAGAAGTGGTTGTTGATACCACAGTATTCCCATTTGTTGAGGTGATCAACATCCCGGATGTGCTGACAGTGGGAGATATCTGGGTACCCGAAACACCATTGTGATTATTTATGCTGTAAGGCATGCTTGTCGTTTGAGCAATGCTCTGCCCTGATTTCCACTGTCCTGAATTTACATTATTGTTTGAATGAACAGCATCAGCAAGAGATGCAGCAGGACCTGCGGACACTGTACTTAAGGGACCTCCTACATTGGATCCAACCTGAAATGTTAAATGCCCTGGTTGAGACGACAGCTGAGATGTAACCTGATCCTGTTGTGGCACACAGCTCTTACTGGGCTGAGTTGAAGGTTGCAATCCAACATCAGATCCAGACTGGCGATGAGGTAGCTTTCGATGGGCAAGCTGCTGAGATTGAATTGACTGTCTTTGTTGTTGTGACGATGAAGCTAGGGAGGACATGGGAACAGAACATGATTGTGCTTGACAGGAGGGCATCTGTTGCTGCAATTGTGCCGCATTTGGAGAAGAAACTGATGCTTGTTGGTTGTCTGTGGTCAAAGAAGCTGAAGGCTGTTGTTTTAATGAGGATTGTTGAATAAATCCCTTTTGCTGTTGGGAAAGGGCCAAAGTCTGAGGCAAGCTAACTGGTATCTGCCCAGGGCCTTGTCCTTGTTGTCCTGACATCGCAGACTGTATCAGTTGTTTCCCTGGCTGAATTGAACCTGGACCATGAAATACCCTTTGCCCAGGAACTAATTGCACCATTTGATCTTTTTCAGGGTGTTGATTTCCAGGTACAGGCCCTTGAGGCCCATTAACTTGACCAGTATCTGCAGAAACATTCTGCATTACCATGCCTCCCCTCTCCAAACCTTTTGACATTCTGCTTTGCTGCTGCTGTTGCTGACCTTGTAGTTGGCTTTTTTGTTGCTGTTGTGGCTGGGCTTGGTGTTTTAGTTGTTGTTGTCGCTGTTGATGCTGCTTCTGCATCTGACTTTGTTGTAATAAGTTCGATTGGCCAGCACCCTGATAATTTTGTCCTTGTGTCTGTGGGAGACTTGGTTGCCGCTTCTGTGCACTTTGTAATACAGAAGTATTCATGGCAGAAGCGCCTGATTGCTGTGGTGATTGATGTTGCAAAGTTGGGGGTGACTGTGTTTTTGACTGCTGTTGAGCACTTGTATGTTGTTGCTGAAGCACATGTTGTGGTAAAGAATGTTGTTGATGACTGTTGTTAGAGACAGTCGAAATTGCATGTTTGGCTTGTGGAAGAGGGTGTGGCTGTGATTGTGGCAGTTGTGAACCATTTGAAACATAATGTTGTTGCTGGATAAGTCGTTGACGCTGCAATTGAAGCATGTAAGCCTGATTAGTGCTAGCATTTTGCAATTGGGAGCTCTGCAAATTACTATGTCCCTGTGGCATCTGATGCTGTTGATGCTGACCAGTGTAATTCTGGGTTGGTGAAGAAGCCATCTGATTAGAGAAAGAACCATTTAATGTACTGTATGGAGCTGCAGCCTGACCATTTCCCTGAGCAGGCTGGATCTGAAGCTCTTGCATTAGCATCTGCCGCTGATCCTCTGGAGACTGGCTAGGCTGTTAATCATGAGGGAAAGAAGGGAGAATGCAGTAAGACAGTAACAAACAATTTCAATCTAAACATGAAATTAAAATTTAGATCAATGACGACCCTTAATATCACAATTTCTTCAGGTGATGCATTAAATTATGCAGATTCAATATATATGGAGTACGTATAAAATACCAGTTGAATCTTCTATAATTTAACACCACTCACCCGCAGCATCTGCATAGAATCTCTTGATCGAGGGATCAAATTCCCTTGACCAGAAATAGCTCCAGAGGTTACTGTGGCAGTAGTTGACAATCCAACACCGTTACAAGGAAGTATATTATTTATTCCTGAAGAACCCAAACTCATAATTCCAGGTGGTGCAATTGCTGAATATCCAGGCCTGGGCAATGACATGCCTCTATTAATCCCAGGCATCAATCCTGCCGCATTTCCTCCTGGCAGCATGCGAGCACCCCGATCATTTGAGTTAGGCAAGCCCATTGAAAGACTAGGTGACATGGAAACACCTGGGGTCTGCAAGCTTCTAGCTGCAATCATTTGATTATACTGTTGCATTCGTTGTTGTTGCTCCTCCATTTTAACAGAAATAGGTCTTACTGATGAAAATCGCTGCATATCCCTATCATGTAATAATGTGAATTCAGAATATGTCCACAAATAGATAAAAGACATATAAAAGTTCATCTAACCAAACATTCATTATGAATCACCTTGAAGCTCCTGCCATATTTAATGCAGACGATGAAGCCACTAAATTAGCACCCAGTGGCAGGCTACTGGGGCCTTGCAATGAAGGAATGCCAACAGATCCAGGCTGTAAAGGTGAAACTGTTCCTAAAGAATTAAGCATGCCACTAGTATGTGGTCCCGGGATTTGAAAGCATTGTGGTGATATCTCTGTACTTGATGATGACTTATCGCATAGATCTAAAGGCCTTGATTCAAGAAAAAGTTTGATCATATTAGAAACAATAGACAAACAAATAATTTCCTTTAAATTAAGTGCATAGCCATAGAAAAATGATAATAATCAATTATTTTGGCAGCATTTCACATGTCTAGAGTTTGTAGAAGGCATTATCCACTCACGTAAACGTCCCAGCTATATTTTGAATTGCCATGTGATGCGAAGGATGTACTGGAGCACGTTGCTTCTGTTCTTGATTATCGTTCTGCCAAAAGAAGAAGAAAAGGCCAAAATCAAGCACTGGACAAGCAGAAATGCACATTAAAATTACTTATCCTCTATAGTATCATATGAAAGGAACTTATAGGCAAGAACATATCAATGGGTTTCAATAACAAACATGCCCACATGACTATTTCTTGATCATCTATGAAATACAACACAGTAAAAATTGGAGAGAAAAGTAAATCTAACTAGCAATTTTTAACTTAAGGCTGCAATGTCATGGTCCATACAGCTTAATAAAAATAAAGCAAAACATAGTTCTGCGACTCAGCAAGTCTCAGAATTTTTCCAAGTTCCTCACCAACTCTTGCAACTCTAGCTGACTAAACTTAGGAGAATCAGCACTCGATAAAATAAGAGCTATGAAAATGCCCCTTCCTCCTTTATTCTAGCATCTAAATTCATGTTTTGAAGCATTCACAAGTTGAAATGATATTGTACTGGAGGTAGGACTCATTTCTAGTGATGACGGGTGATTTTGCTCGATTCTTGGGAATTTCTGGTCATTTTTGACAAATTTCATTTGCCAAGTCTTGCCAAGCTCATACTGATTTTCTTGACCAAGTTCAAGCCCACGGCTGTTCTGAAGATTCAAATCTCAATGCTAAGCCACATATAATTTTGGATTTCAAACTTTCACTAAAATCTTGGTAAGAAATATTCAGTATGAAGACTGCCCATCACATTCATTTATCTGAAAAGGTTAAACAATTAATATCGCCATTAAATCAAAAGCATCTTTTACATGGTGTGAACCCCTATTCCTGGAGGTGAAAATGTAAACGGTTAGGGCTTAGCTCTAGTAACAAGCTTTCTTGGTCTCTAGGGTCTCCAGTCCCACAAATAAGCTTATTTAGTTCTTTCGCATATGAGAAACTCATATAGTAAATATGCCTTTATGCTTGCTTCCACCAACCTATATTAAGGACTAATATAGATGGCGAACAGAATATTCAATCCTCGCTGTTCACCCAACCACATGAACATGATAAATGATCCTACAATCAGCTACATAGCCTCTACTTAAATGCAAAACAAAGAACAAAATTAGGTAGGCCTAATAGAAGGCTAAGTTACACTTACACTGCTTGGCCCCATTGTCCTACAAGCACGATTACAACAGCATCAGATTAAATAATCTCAAATTGTTAGAGTTATTAGATTTTGACATTTTGTTTATAATTTGAAGATACACTATAAGGTCAAACTGTCAAAACTTAAGAGGTTGCAGCGTATAAATTCTTTCTCATACATTATTGAGACTAAGCAAGTCAAAAGCCTCAACTTGAAGACTCGGTCAGGTCTGACAGCTGAGACTCATGAATTTCAGCAGACTCATGAATCATAGCAGTGAGTCTCAGTTGGAAAAAGAAAATCAACTTGAAATTTTCATTTTAAAAAAACCAAAATTTAAATATATTTGTTCCTATATTATATTTTAAAATTAATTGCCAAGATTTTGCTGGATCTTTCCACTGAGTTCAAGTCCAAGTCACAAAACAGCTTTCCGAGTTTTAAACAAGTCCAAGTCTCAACACTATGATTTTTACATGGCAGTTAAATCATGCTGTTGTTGTAAGCAAGAGACTGACTATATAGTATATACACTGTCTCACGAATTTGAGAGAAAAAAATTGTGTTCACAAAAACTACTTTCTTGAAAAGTGATACCATTTCAGTTATTGTCTTCATGTCGTGAGGGGTTTCCTTTTTGCCAAAAGCCCAAGTTTCGTTAGGAATAAATGAACTCAAACCTAATTTTGCAATCATCCAAATAGAAATAAGAATTGGAGATGCAAAAGAATAACGATAGGTTGGAAACAGGCTTATATGCAATTTATACTTTGCAAGAATTTCAACAATTTTATACAATTAAGATGGCTAACTAAACTATCTAACCAATTATTACTAGGTGAATCCAGCAATTTATTCATTCCATGCATCAAGTTTGATGCTTTTGGAAAACCCGAAGGCACTAATTTAGTTGACTAAACTGTCTAACCATTTATTACCACGTAAATTCAACAGTGCATCCATTCCATGTATCAAGTATGATGTTTCCAAAAACCCAAAAGGGCATTCTACTGTTGTCAAACACTGGAATGCAATCACACAAGCCTATCTCAAACATAACTAACAGTAATTTGATGCATGAAAAACTCTGCATCTCAATTCCCATTTTACAAAATCTGAGCTAAAATATAGAATCTCTAAAATAACTACCATGAAACCAAATCTAAAACTCAAAATCTGAGTTAGAAACTGAACAAAACTATCTCAAACAACTACAGAAACTTGAAATCAAAATTCTGTATGATATCTATATATAACTGAAATCTTAACCTACTGGAACTAACAAAACCTTGAGCTTCTTAATATATTCATGAGAGGTATTCAACACCAGCTCAGGCTTAAAATATTCAAGTCCATGCTGCACTAGGCTCAAAACACCATTCACTACAAACTGGTGCAGAAATTCCATCCAAAGAATAATCACACGATGACATCTCTGAAGCCTTGAAGTGGGATCCCAAGGGAGGGCTACTGCTCCTATGTGTATAGCGCAGGTAGCCCCATGAAATGTATAAATTACTGCAACTGCAATTTTATAATCTTATCCTCCAAATTTGGAGAGTTATTTTGTAGGAAGGAAGCTTTCTGCTGCAACTAGCATCTAGGGCAATAAGTTTGCATGAGGATTTTTTGTTAAGGCTTTCAGAAAAATAACAGAGTGGGCAGTTTAATTTTATACATTAATACCAGGAAACTCCATTATAGGAACATGAACTATGCCCGTTCCTGTACCCACAATTTTTAGTGACTAGATTTATATAAAATTAAAAATATAGCTGCCTCCTTATTCATTTACTCATATACCCTAATTTCTATGTTACTGATTCGCTGCTGTAAGTTAGCAGATCCAGATCCTGGTCTGGTCTGGTTCAGGCAGGAGAGTGGCCAGGGTTCGCAATTTTGCCTGTGTGTTCACCCCGGGCAAACCTGGGAGAACCCATGAAGAACCTAGATGTTTTTGGCAGAACCCGCAGTGAATCTGGCAGAAAGTGACGAACTTTTAAATTTCTTTTGGCTTTTCTTAATTGTTCAAGACATTTGACTTTGATTTGAATGCATCCTGATCACTCGTTGCCCTCCTGATCATACAGATTTATTCATCTGGCTATGGCAAAATAGACCCACGAGGGAGAGGTCACAGCAAGGGAGGGTTCAGTTTGCATGCAAAATCCGACAAAACCAGAGGGATTAAGTCAGTCAGTTCCATTTCATTCAATAGCAAGCACTGATTCGAGCAGTGGGCAGCATACACTATTTTATACCTTGTGTAATTTTTTTGTTTTGTGATTGGAAAGTTGTGTAACGTGTGATCCTTTTCCTCGGTGAGCAGCTGATTTTTTTGTTTTAAAATTTTTAATTTAAAATAAAATTTAAATTTTATTTATTTATGTAGTTTATATACCATGGCAACACATAAACTTGAATTAGTTATTTATTTTTTAATATAAAATTTATTTATAATTTATTATTGTATTATATATTAACTTTTTTAATGTTGTAAAAGATTTTTAAATATTTCTGTACATTAAAAATATTAAGAAATATGTATATTTTTGTTATCAACTTGTTAGGCTGTAAATATATATACACACACACACACACACACACTTTTTACGTGTTTTTTTATGGAGGAATCCAAAATGAAGCTGACCCCCAAAGTTCTTTTGGCTGAATCTGTAAACCCAAACCCAAACCAGCACCAAGATCAGTAACTTGAGCTAACTTGATTGGTATCCCCATCCCCATCCTCATCCTCATCCTGGTACCCATACCCCTGCATCTCCTGGTTTACAACTTTATATGATGATATTTTTCCAGACTAAAATTTATTATTAAGAACCCTGGAAAGCTTAATCTGGCAGAAGATGTTATTTTCAATGGAACCATGTAAAAGCAAAACATTCTTGAAATTCCACTGCAACATCTGCTAATAAAATCCAGAATGCACCTCCACGGGGCCACTAGGTTAGAGCCTAATTGTAACAACTGTTACATGCCTTGGAGTCCACTTGACGTACCTGTCATCCTAGATATCCCAGGGTCTTGGGGACATGAATGGGATGGCCCTCTTTTTAGGAAGGACACCCTGATCTATTTGGTTCAAAAAAAATTAATAGGTAACTTTTAAGGGAAAAAATGCTAGAAACCCCTAAAAAGCTAAAAGGGAGCAGATTGTCATTGTAAATTCAGCACATTGTATTTAATTTTTAGAATTTTAGTTGTTTTTGGTTTGTTAAGTTACTTTAATAGCCGTCCCCCTACCATCTTAAAATTTGTGAAAACTTTTGCCATCCCCAAAACGATATCCCTGCATCCTTGCATTTTCCGATCTTGGACTTGCAGAAACCTTGTTTGTAGCTACTTTCACTTTATGATTCACTATATGCATGTAGGACAATTACTTTTTTACAAACCCACCAAAGCCTACCACCCTAAATACATTGAATCTAGAAATATTATCCAGAAAAGTTCTTTTGTGCACCCATGAGATAAAAAAGGTGGCTTGGTGGGCCTATTGCCTAAAAAGGAGAATTGGCCTACGAACCCTCAAAATGGTCTTCCCATTTATATATAAAATGGTAAATTGGGCACGCTAACTAATAGATATATTATGCATGGCATACAACCAAAAGGTTCATAAGTTCGTAACAAGATGCTGAGATGCTTTCCATTGTTCATATCTCAATGAATAATTTTCTCAAAAGATAATATTGCAGTTCCTGCGGTATAACTTTGACCGCAGAGATTCACCCTGATGCAGTAACAACACACAAGGCTCGTGGTATATCATTATTGCACTAACATCTAGCTTCACTTCAAAATTTAAAATTACTATAGTGTTGTGAAGAAGTGTGTTAATTATACTTAAAAAATATAGCAGATACAACTGAAGACATAAATAGAAAAGGAATAAGTGCATGAAACTTAAGGATATGCATTTTGCCTTCAAAACACAATCAGTATGCT
Organism: Sequoiadendron giganteum; assembly: GCA_007115665.2. Lineage (NCBI taxonomy): Eukaryota > Viridiplantae > Streptophyta > Pinopsida > Cupressales > Cupressaceae > Sequoiadendron > Sequoiadendron giganteum. The sequence goes on from CM021106.1 coordinate 495,598,306, forward strand.
TTATCATTTAAATTTGTCTGTCCATCTTGAAAATTACTCTTCACAAAAAATGTTTAAGCAATAGTCTTTGACACCAAATCTAAATTAAACAGAAGCAGTCAGAAATGCAAAATCAAACAATCGATAAAACTTCACTCTTCCCAGGCATTTCTATAAAACTATATCCTTCTCAGGCAACGCTATAAAACAATGCTCTTCTTGGGCAAGGCTACATCAAGTCACATGAAAACAAATGTCCACCAAAAAAACTGTTATTAATTATAATTATCCATCACTGAAAGGAACAACTGACCTGAATTTTTCTGACATGTTGCTGTTGCCCAATCTGCACAATTTTCTCAAAATGTGTCTTGAGTGCTTCTTCTTCCATTGGGCCTTGCAAACGTTGGAGCAATATTCTAGCACTGCCCTGCATTGCCAAAATTAAAATATGAATTCTTTGAAGCATATATTAGGGAAATATATATAGAACTCACATTTTCCATATCAAATATTTTTTTGCTGGCTTTGTTTTTTCTTATGTTGGAGTGCTTAGCCTACAAATAGCTAAATTAATACAAGTTACACTAAAATCTTCAAATATATTATAGCCTACAAGTCTTTAGATTAATACATGTTTAAATAAAACCTAGAAATATATTATCATCTTAATTCATAAGATCTATCCATAGCAGAAAAGGTCAGTCACTCAAGATCATGCCTTTGGAATTCCAGGTAAGGTGGAAGGGTAAGGCTGAGAAGAGCCAGAATCCTCAGGACTATCACCACCATCTCCACTGGTCCTCTCCATGAGACTTTTATGGCGTTCTTTACAATCTTTTGGTTTTCGAAAAATGCACTGTTGAGATCAAAATTTATGGGCAACATCCAACCAAGAAAGAAAAAATCAATTTCTTGATTCCAGAAAAGTTTGTAAAACTACACACCTATAAATCAACACTGCTGTTCCACAAGTTCACAAATCATTTTAATTTATTCCTATGCAAGCATGATAGACCAAACAAGCAAGAAATGGTCAATTCCAAGACAGGAAGTCACAAGAGCTTGATATCATAAAGCAGACAGAAATTGTCACCTTTATTTGCAAGCTGGAATTTATAATATCACTCACAAGTTCCCAATTAGGACCAACATCATGGACCAAAACAACAAGTGCCTGAAAGACAACATATTGGCAGGTAAGATCAACTACAAGGACACTATGGATGATAACCATGTATATTCAAACTTCAGACAGTTCTTTAACATCAAGTAGCAAAAAATAACATCACCTGATCTTCAAATGTCGACCATGCAATGCCTTGTCCCGTCTGATTGGCAGCAGCCTGCACAGTTCATAAAGATGTACAGAAGCATCCAAATCTAATCATATCCCTAGCTCATTTAGGTGACCAGCAGTCCAGATTAATATTTATTAGAAGCTTTGAAAAAAATTACAAACCAGAACATCAAAGCATATGTATTTTAACCATTGACATGGGCATGCAATGCTTCACTTTGGCCTACATGCCAGATGAAATTCATTGATTTTCTCAGAAGTAATCAACAATTACTTGGCATCATTAAAATAATAAAGCATCTATAAATGCTATATGATAAAAGCTTGCACATTGCTTACCTTCGGTGTTTTATTTTTCCTGCCTTTGTCTCGATTGGTTGAGATTTTAATGGGCTTACTAGAATTGGACATATTGCTCATTTGAGATGCACCCGGAGATGGTGCTGATATTGTTGCAGGCGCCTGTGGAGACATATCTGATAGTTGCTTTGAAAGTTTCAGTTTCTTTACTGCAGGTTGACCACCAATTCCTTGTGAGTTTGTCATTTGATGATCCAAGGAAGAACCTGATCAAAAATGCATGAACTTAATGATTCAATCATTTCTTAGTATCATCATTTTCTATGAAATGAAAACAAATAACCTACAAAATAAGAAGAGAAGAGAGAAGTCACCTAAAACAGTGCTTGATAGAAATACTTGAGTTTCAAGTTTCCGTTTTGTTTGCTCTCTCTGTACATGGAACAAATAATTTCAAATGAGAGATTCCAATTTCAAATTGAATTTTGAATATGATCATAACTAATGCTAGTGGAGAAGATTATTGAATTTTGAATTTCTCCATATGTACAAAAATCCATGTTCAAAACAGTTTCCAGGACACCCAAGACATTTCAAAAACAATTTATTACTGTCAAATTAGAAATTCTATAGATGGATTATCTTGCTTTGTACAAATCGTAGAAGTGAGAATTCTCTTTCACGCCTTATTAAATATGATCTCATGTAAATAGTGATGGTAAACACTAAATAGAATTTTGTAAATCTTTAGGAAACACAAGAGGCTTGCTCAAAAAGACCAAGTTTGACATTTTGCAACACTAAAAGACATCATACATGGAAGGGCTCAAGGTCTTTATAGTACTATTTCCTCTTCTCCCTTATTCCCAATTTTTGTGAATAAGAGGAATCTAAAAAAGTTGCAAACATAAGTGCCACATACATGTGGCAATTAAAATTTCAATGAGACACTATTCTAAAAAAAAGGTTATGTACACTAACAATAACCTAAGTCACAAGGTTTGAATTCGAGTTCAAGTTCAGCAACATTGAAATTCGGATGTTCGGCAAGGAAAAAATTCAGCATTAAATTCGCCTTATGTAAATTTTCAAAAAATAATATATAACATATCTACAAAGTTGTCAAAATAGTTTAACATTGATAAATACTAATAGATTTGAAATCATTATAAAAAGATGACACATTTACAAAATATAATTCATAAGAAACATGTGAAATCACAATTGCAAAAATGTTTTATATTTTAAAAAATATTTAAAAACTATTAAAAAAGCATATATTAATAGTTTTATAATCCATAATTAAAATATATTTATTTACTAATATATTAATTTTTAATTTATTTAAACATATATTAATAAATACAATAGTATAAAGTATAACTATATGAAAATGTTGTAGATAAAAAAAACCCTAAAAGAAACAAACAAAAATAAATCGAAGCAACACTTTGCAGTTTGCCGAAAACTAAAAACTGAAGGCAGAAGGCAAAAATAAAAAGAATGTATAGAAATTGTAGGAGATGATAGAATGTCGTGGGAGAAATTGCTGGAGTCCAGGAGTTGGGCAGTTTGTCACAAGCAGGAGAAATTGCAGAAATCATGCAAGCACACCCAAGTCAGCGCGATATCTCTGAACAAATCCCGTTTGGCTGGTGGCACTGGAAATCGCAAGAAAATCACATCGGAAATCGCGGCGGGAAAACCAGTAAAATCACGGCAGAAAAATATAGAAATCACTCCCAAAGGAAATCGCTGTCCAGTCCATTTTATAAAAAAAAATTGCGAACCCTAAAGATCGCTATAGAAAACCCTAAAAGCAGTTTGTAAAACATTATTTAAATGAAAAAAACCCATTTTTCTCCGTACGAAAAAGTTCGCCGAATTTCAAACCCTACTTTCAGATTCGGTGAAATTCAAACTTCATGCTTGAAGTTCACCGAACCTTGTGACACAGACAATAACTACAGCACAAATGCAAAACATGTGTTCCTATGCATGAACTATAAACATTAAGCACAAGACATTTCCCCTTGTTTAGGAAGAAACTATTCCTACTTACACATGAATGTGATATGGTGAGGATCCACTTAGTTTAGTAAGGCAAGCTTCATCTTCAGCTCACCGAGTAGGTTCTAATTTGCCTGTTTTGGGTGGTCTATATATTGAGGGTAGAAATCCAGAATGGTATCCTGGGGACAGACAAATTGTACCTCCTCTTCTAGATGTCATGACCCATAACTTGATGCTGCCAAGATTGACCACGACATTTAAGGTAATTTGAGCTGGAATGATTAAACATAAAAAATTGATCAAATTTCCGGAGGGATAGCATATGAGCCCTACCTAAAAGGATTTAGTTGAGTTTTAGTTAAGTCTGGAACCTTTGTAAATTGTATATTGTATGACTATGCGTATCCAAACTATGTATCCCAGCTAAATGATGAGTTGTTTGACATAATGTATTACCTATGTTTGATGTAGTTGCTAGGTATTCTATACAAAACCAACAGCTTGAACTTGCTCCTTTCACTTAACTGGAGGGGAAAGGATTGAGGCAGGCAATTAAAAAATTCAGACTCGGGCACTAAGACACATCAGAAACTTCAAAAGATTGATTTGGGACCTGGGGAGACATGAAATGCTGTCATAAGTGAGACAGATGAAACAGAGAACTTTATCCATAGCTTATTGGACATATATCACCGAGTTGCAAGCCATTTGCATGCATTCAACTGTGTGCCACATAAGCCTATGAGAGTAGAGACAAAATCTTATCATCTGCTGAACCTACCAATAATTTTTATAACAACAGAAAATGGTATCGAACATAAATATTATTATTACTGGTAAAGAATATGACAGCAGAATCAATGGAGACTAGGTTAATCAAACAAAGATTTGAAACACATGTTAAAGCTGAAAATGCTACAGTTAGTTTAAATCACACATTAACACTTTAGGTTATATTCATCTTGTGTAAGTGGATATTATAGATATTAGATATTTTATTTCTAGATATTCCCCCTGGAGTCCCTTTTGTGGGGAAATGTCCCCCACATTGGAGAGACCTCCTCGTGGGGACATTCCCAAAACCTGTCTCCATCATGCCATCCCTATGGCATACCCCATCCCCAAAACTCTGTTAAACCCAAACACATCCCAAGGGAAAATTATCAACTACCAAGATAAGAAAAACTGAACTAAGCTAATCTAACCCTCTCAATCTCCATTTACATTTAAAGTCTGGGCTCTTTATTTAGGTCTGACTACTATTTACTGTTTTGTATCAATTAATTGAACTCTAAATTAATGCAGGATTGTTTTATTTCCCTACATTTACATATCTTAATAACAATAGCATCTTGTGTATCTTAGGATTCACAAAATTATAAAAGAATTTCATTGGTCAACAATTTATTTTTATTAGAAGCTTATAAGCATAGCATGCATTTGAACTACAACTGAGGCAAAATATGGCAGATAAAGCATGTAAAAAAATTGTTAACCCTGTCACCTATGAATGCCACAAGATTTTATTATTTTCAATTTCTGGAATATTTCAATATTGGAACACAGTTCATTATTCTTCTATTACAATGTTTCTTTGTTAAAATTCATTCTCAAAATGCTAGAAGAAATCACTCCCCAAAATAACAGCAAATGATTTGATTCCAATGTGTTTAATGTTGACCTCGATGTTCAGTGATTTCTCATCAGTGTCTAAAACCTAAAAAGAAAATAAATTTATCACAATATTCATAAGCAGAGGACAGCAATGAAAGATAATGATACCTGATCAAGCTGAGAAGTAACATCTTGTTGCCACTTAGGTTCATATTCCAGACCCTGCATTCACAACAACAAAAAGAATGGATATTTAACAAGTATATCAAAGCAAAACCAGGTAGCAGTCATAGTTAATTGCAAGGAAGCAACAGAGCATTGTGCCATACATTTCCAGGTAAACCTAAAGTCCCTGCAGCATCCATGGCAGTTGAAGAGGGTCCCATACCAAACTGCTTTGACTTTTTCTTCTTTTTAGTTTTGAGAGAAATATCTATGCCATCAGAATGCAAAGATTTCCCACAAGTGTCAATATCCATACTTTTCCTAGATTGAGAACCTTCAATTAATGTATTGAACTCCTCTTGCAAGGAGCTTGTATCTCCACTAGAAACATCTGTCTTGTTTGCATGACCAGATGCTCCAGTTGTTCCTCCACTAAGAGATCCTGCGGCACGTTGCCTTGCAGCGATCGTCGAACTGCGAATGCGCTTAGTTGGAATAGGAGCACCAGCATTCAAATTGGCAGAAGATGCTGTTCTCTTTCCATTCACTGCTGTTAAAGGGATACCTGTAATTGTTTCTGCCATGTTCCCTAGAGAAAATCCATGGGATTCTCCTGAAGGAATTCTACTATGTGTCTTTGGCATTGTCTTTATCATGTTTTTTCTCCTCTTACGAGCTTTGGTAGCTTTGCTACCCTCAAAAGCGCCTGGTAAATATTGTGCTCTCAATTCATCATCTTCACCAAAGGCTCGCTCTCGAGGAGAAAATCCTGAATGAGAACCAATATCTTCAGTATAATCAGATAATGCATATTTAAAGAGCACTAATAAATCAGTGCTGGCTTCAGTACCTGGCTGAGTATCTGCATCATTCCAGGCTTCCATGCTCTCCTTCTGCAGCATCCCATTATCATTATATTCAATGAGAATTATTATTTGGAAGAAAGCTTTTCACTATTAAGAACAATAGGAAAGAAATGAAATAATCGTTGAAAGACAAACAATAATTAATTTTACAGAAAATGCATTTTTTTAGACAACAAAAGGAGATTCCAATTCTTACAACCTCAAGGGATGCCCAATATGATTCCACAGAGCTGCGATATAGCTCCATTGCCCCACAGGGAATTGTGTAGAATAGACTTTCCTGCACATGATTAGAAGACCATAACTCTAATTTAGATAAAAGGTTTGCCAAGAAACAAACTCTTGCATGAATTACCATGACCGGACAGTTTGTCTTTTAGTACAGTTTTAGAATATTGCATACCTGCAAACAACCTCAACCATTGTGCTCAGTTCCAAGATGTTAACATATCTAATGAATATTATTTTGAAAACATGAATACAAAAAAAAGGTCCAAGGGCATAGCATACCTCTGGGAATTGGTCTTCCCAAGATGGTTCCAAAATGCCAGCATCTAATAATCGCTCAGGAGTGGATGGAGCCTCAGCTTGAACTGTATTATCACTATCTTTCATATATTTCAGATATCGAATAGCATATTGCTGCAATGGTGATACATCACAGGACTTTTCAGCCTCAGGTTCCTTGTTACATTCCTGCATTAATGACTTTATGCCATCAACAGAAGAAAAAAAGGAAGCTTACAAAAAAAATTGCAAAATGAATGAAAAGGGTGAGACCCTTTGGAGATAGAGGAATTAAGATGCCATTTGTTTGCTTAGTTTCTTTATAAGTTAGAGTGAAGCTATACAACATGCTAGTACTGCTTTCAAGTTTCAACATTTCTCTTAGCTAAGATAATACAGATCCTTCACTAAGATACTCCAATACATCAAATGATATTAATAGGCCCATTATTAAAATCCTTTCCTAGAATATACTGTTGAATGCTTGGCCAGACAGAATCTTACAGACTAATAATTCCTTGTGAAGACAAGATTTGCAGATATTTAACTCTTTGGAAGGTACAGACTTAGGATCACTTGATAGAAAAATTGCTGGTTCTTTATGATACCGAGATACCCCAATAAATTCCATTATATTAATCAACTACCTGTGTGAGGACATGACCCTCAAGACATAATCGTTGACTTGCAATTTTGACTATTTTTAACCCCTTTTTTTGCACTTAAACACGATTTGAAGGTTATTTCTTGTGTGCTAATATTTACGCATGATTTCAACATTTTTTTGCAGATTTCAGTGGGCTTTTTGGCGCAGTGAAGTAGGGTTTATGCCTCTGCATGAAAAACGTGACAGCTATGAGTCCACAAACAAGCCAGACTAAAAATTTGGGCACGTCCCGTCGTTTACTAAATTACTTCAAACATACATTGCCAGTCTATAAGCCATCCATTCGTTGAACCAAATTAGAACTCTTTGAAATCATTATTTTCCAACAAACTTTGTTTAGACTACCTAATACACCATGCAAACTTACAAGGAATTATCTAGATAAAGCTATTGGTGTGGAAAGGTAGGCACAGGATAAAATCACTGCAACTTTTCAAACAAGCTGGTTTAATATTTTCTTCCAATCCCGTGAAAAACATAATAATTGTTTTTCATCAATATTTATTTATATTTATATAGTATTATAAATATACTAAAATTTAAAATATAATTAATATCTATAAATTACGATACATTATGATTATATTTTTAATTAATATTAATACAACATTATATTTTTTTAAATTAAAATTATTACAACATTATATTTTTCAAAATTAAAATTATTACAACATTATAAATCAAAATAAATTTAATTACAAAACAAATTTTATTGTAAAATAAAATAATTCGGAAATGAGTAAAATAACTCTTAATAAATAAATAAAAGTTCTTCACAGATAAATGAAACAAATATACATAAATAAAATATTAAATAACTATTAATTATTTTTAAGTAAAATGAAACCAATACAGAATCACAAATACAGGTCACTGGTTATAGTCTGGGTTGAGTGAGATCACCATAACAGGCCGGAAAACATCGCCTCATAAGCAAGACCTGGACTTGAGGATCCTGCACCAGTTGACCAACTGCCATTTGACAGTAAGAACTGCCTTTAGTTGTTTATATTACTCATAATTTACTTGCCGGGCATGAATATCAGATACGGGCAGATTGGTGATAATCACCTACTTTCCCTAGCATGGGGCACCAGGGTTAATTAGGGCATAAGTGTTAGGTCTGCACAGCAGCTATCAGGCGCTTGTCACTGCCAATTGATGTAAAGTGTAAACCACTTTATTAACTTATACAGACTATGATTTCCAGATCTGTAAGTGCAATCTGTTTATTTCTTTCTATCAGAGATATTCAATCAGTTTGGTTTGCTGCTCACTGTTAGCTCTCTGAATTTTTGCTAATGTGTTATAAATCTGAATTATGTTGAGAACAATAACCCTACCCCCGTGATTTTGAAATTGGTAAAACCCTAGGGTTAATACAGTTCCATTGACCTACTTTGGGAATTCATTCATTATGATAAACTCAATCTCAACTTTAAATGAATGCCAGGATAATAACAGTTTGGTGTAGATCACAAAAACAATGTAATATAAAAAGTGATAACACTGAATACAAAAATATTTTACATATTCCGCACCAGTACTTCCAAATTCTATGCATCATCCTTGGAACATCAATTTCTTACTTCTGTCTTCATTCCCTTGTCTGGCATTTGAAATACTTGTTCTGAAGATCCAGAGGCATTTTATATGTTCATTTTGACATACAATCATTGATTCTTTCTGGCATACAGGTAAAACTCATGTACATATAGACATCCATTCCTGGCTTGATGAACAAAACATTGTGATTCATCCCAGCAACAGCTTCATCATAAAAAATGTTTGCCACAATTTTGGAACAATTATCAAAAACTGAAGAGTTCAGTTTCAGTTTATCAAATTCAATATCAAATAGAATTCAATGGTAAGGAAAGTCAAGATGAAGGAGGAAGAACACTGTTAACTGATATATAAGAATAACTAGTCATACAAAAGTTTGGAATTGTATTGAAAAGGAGAATACTTTAATGGATTTCACTAAGCAAATACTTAACAGCAGAGACTTTAGTGTACCAGAAGTTGAGATTCAATTTTGAATCCACCATGGAATGTACGACAACTGGAATGAATCCAGAAGTTCTAGTTCAATCAATTTGAAAAATTTATTGCACGGAAGCATTTCATTTAGAAATTGACATGGCATGGTAAAAGTGAAAGTTCTTCATAATTACCAAAGTTTAAAAAGAGAAAAACATGGAAAAACATAGTAAACTGAAAATATGAGAGTACAATTACTTTTAGTTGCAACAAACTATACCAAAATGACCCCCAAAAAATATAAGAAAGTTGAATATATCTGAAAAACCTGGTCCAAGTTTGAAAAATGCTGTTTTGAATAAGTCATATTTCACTAATGAGTAATTAGCAGAATGGAGTTTTCTATGATTTACTCTCCAGTTTGAATGGTCAATTTGTGCAATGCAGAAGGGCATGAGAATTACACCAGTACACAATTACAGAAAGAGTTGAATTTTTATTTCAAGGCACGGTAGAAAAAGAAGTTAAAAATATATCAACATGTTCTTTATAGCTCACTCTCACTACATTATATCTAACTCGTGATATTAGCAACGACTTGATATGTTGCAGAAGAACTCCATAAATCAGAAGTGAAAATATTGTTCATAAAATATCCTGTAGGAGATTCAAAAAAAATTCAAGGATTGCAAAATTTTACAATTCCAGACAACAATTGCTTTCAGTCAATTGTATGGGTACAATTTGCTACATGTTATGCTAGGAATTATGCACTTTTCATGTGACAGAACTAATGGCACATATTTCAGCAGGCGGAATAAGATAATTATTGTAATATGATGCACCATATTTAAAGGATTACCAATTCCAGATTAACCATTAGTCAAGCTCAAAGAAGTTATTGAGCAAAGTGGATGAGACTTAAATTTAGAATTAGAAAAGGTCTTTTGCAGTCACTCTAACAAATCAAAAATAATGCTAGAACTGTCATTAATAGATTTGCAGCGGCACAAGTTAGCATAATCAATATCTCTGATGCTTATTATTCAGAAACCCAGTGCAAGTACAAAAGAGAAACTCTTTTATATGACAATGTTATTTAACAAAGAGAGAAATGACTATGGATATTTACTACTTCAAGAACTAGGGTGGGTGTCACGTGCACTTGAGTCAGGTATGTGCATTTTATGCAATGTTGGTGTATATTCTGAACCATGACTGCTATCACAGGGGGCATTCAACCTCAAACATTGACCAGTATTACTTGTTAGTTATTATGTTGAACATTATTCTACAGTGTCGAGAAAAATGAATCAAGATATATATGATGCATCACACCATACTCAAATAGTGAAATTGAACTCTTCAAAAACTGAAATATTGCAGCACAAACAGAAATTATAAATATCAAAGCAAGAATGATCCAGCTATAGCATACTGATATGATAAACTCAAAAGATAACCGTGAAGAGAAATTTGGTCAATATTTAACAAAATAACTCTTCTTTTCCATTCTTAAGCAAAAAAAACTTACTGAAATGCTGCCATAGGGGGAATTCAACCTCAAAAATTGACCAATATTACTTATTGTGGTGAACATTATTCCACATTGTCGAGAAAAATGAATCAAGATATATACAATGCATCAGATCATACTCAAATAATGAAACTGAGCTCTTCAAAAACTGAAATGTTGGAGCACAAACAGAATATAAACATCAAAGCAAGAATGATCCGGCTATAGCATACTGGTATGATAAACTCAAAAGATCACTGTGAAAAGAAATTTGGTCAATATTTAACGAAATAGCTCTTTTTTTCCATTCTTAAGCAAAAATATTTAACGAAATAACTCTTCTTATCATTGCTTAAGCAAAAAAACCAAGGCAAATTCGAGTCAAAAGTAATTTAAAATGGCAATTTTGTAGTCTATGAGAACTATCCTGTAATTGGAATTTCGAACAATAAAAGCCAATAAACAAACTATTTAGTTATCTTGGTGTGTAAAGACACCCAGTCAACTTCAAAAAGCAGTCAACCATTTTTTCTTTAATTAAAAAATGTGAAAATAGTGTGCAATGTCAGTTGTAGGTTTCCTCTCTCTTATTCATGCGAAGAAAATTCAATTCATAAAAATGGTCATTCAAACTCAAGGAGAATGGACTATCAGAAATGGAATTAAAATGACTTTGAATAGCAAATTCAAATAACACTCAAAGCATTATGATTTCCTTCAAAACACATTCCAAAAATAGAATATCAATGATCACAGGTCCACTTCTACCCTCTTGACTAAGTTGCTGGCATCCATATGATACATGCAAACTTGATAAGTCTATTGTGGCTCTCCTCTGCATGCTGGAATGATTAAACATGCTTATTTAGAAAACATGTCTGCTGTTTCCCATGAACGATCGTGTATCGACTGAAATTGTGTATTTGCATTCTATTTGAAATTGTTGAAATTTTACATAAAGCAGAAACAGATCAATAAGGAACCAGCTTGTATTTAGTGTAGGAAGGCAGACAATCCAGAGCTCAAAGTTAGCTGACTGGGTGTCAATTTAGTAGCAGGCCACCCTCTAGCATCAAACAATCCCATAATAGGAATCACAAAAGTATGTAGTTTATTGACCTGAAATGGATTAATCAAAACAAGGGACATGCATGAATAACCCTTAAAGACACTCGATACATGTGTTCACAGCCCAATGCTGGCAAAGCCATACAAAACTGATAAAGTGTAGTATACCTACTAGGTACACATAATATATAGAAGATGTTTATATATATAGATATAAAATAGTTTATATACTCTGATAGATTATTTATATGCAGATTAACGGGCATGTTTGATAGACATGCCCCATCAAGCTGATAAGTGGCATCACTTGGTAGCAGCTATTAATAACTATTTGGGCTTAATTAGGTCTATAACATGCCCTCCCATGTTGGAAGGGCTTTGACCTAAAAGCACCATGAGGATTTGTATCAAACAAAGCCATTCTCTAAAATAGACAATATTTCTACAGCCAACAATTTCTATAGAAGCGCTTTTCATCTCTACAATGAGAACAAAAGACAAAGGAAATGGATTATCGGTTATTCTTATGGATCATGCAGTGAGGCAAATAGCATAAAGAATCAACAGACATACATTATAAGTATACAGTAAGAATACACTAAAACAAATCCCTTGTAGATGGCATATCAATATAAAAGACAGAACATTGTCACTTGTTAAGGGAGATGGAGTGTGTAAGCACAAACCAGCATTATAACATCAGATTCATCAATCTCCTTTTGAACTGCTTCATCATTACTCATTTTCTTCCGTGACATCAATGAAGCCCCATCCTTTCTGCAGCACATCAATGTCTCAGCTGCCTGCCAGAACTGCATGACAGAAATTGCTATCTTACGAGCCCCTTTCCTTTGCTTCTTGTACAGTTCTTCTTCCCGATATTCTTCACGTCCAATCCCTTGAGCTATTTCATGACTAAACTGAGCAGCAGCAGTCATTTTCCACCTCCTTTCCTGTGAACATCAGATATACACAGCTTGAGAGAAGCATGTAAGAACATATAATGAACCTATTTATTAGCACAATTGATTCCTCCAGTGGCAGCAGAGCTATTAAAATTTGATTATAATGAAAATACAACTCTTAATAATCTACGCAAAACCATTATTGACCAGTAAACCTGCATAAAATCATTTGCCAACCACTCCATCTCTGCAAGAACAAAATCCCAATGGGAGTCTCTCCGTGGAGGCTCCAGAAAAGGCTTTGTTTTAGCCAACTCTGCATTCTTTTTCAATCTAGCCTGAACATTAATAAAATCTCCATATCAAAAAAAGGATTCACAGAAAAGCTGACAATATTAAAATTTAGAAGTTTCCACAGAATCAATATAACAGAGATATTATAAAAATCCAAGGATGTCCTGAAAAGCTCAGTACCTACCTTGAGGAGTTTAGCTGACTCCAAAATGAGGTCTTCATGTGCCTTCTTTGCTGTAGCTGAAAGGGTTGGTTTATGACATTCTGCTTCTGCATTACCACTGGAATTCTTCCCCTTCTCTGAAGAAAGATTTATTCCCGAGTGTTTTTTACTTGGCATATTCACTCCCGATGAAGACTTTGACTGTGGATGCACAGCCAATTTTAGAAAACTATTGCCACCCCCGATTTGCCTCTCTTCCTTATTTTCCAGCAATTGTGACGAACTTCTTACTTTTACATCCTGATTAGTTGTAATCCTTGGAACTTCAGTTTGCATGAATGTACTAGCCGGTAAACCTTCTTCAGTCTTGACCATAACATCCGAGGTCCCTAAATATTTATCATCAGGTTTGGAATTTCTTCTCCTCGTATGCAGATCAGCACAACTTGGTTCAGTAGATTCCTTTACATTGTCGATACTTCTACTCTCTGGCATCCTCTCAGACATCAAAGTTTTGTCATTTGTAGTATTAGCACATTCATGAGAACCAAGATTCTCCTGTACACGAGCCAAAAGGATTCCTAAGGTGTCAGATTTACCTGCATCAATTGCAGTTTTAACTGAAGCTTTATTATTACATTCTATTTCAACTTTCATTCCCTTGTCACTTTCATTTACACAACTAGTGGGTCCTTTATCAAGATTCTGTTCAGCAATAACAACATTCTGAGCAATTTTATCTGTATCCACTCTATCAATTACTAGGCTTGAACATTGATTTGCTCCATCATGTCCCACGATCGAGGTTACAACATTTCTTGGACCTGCATCCTTGTCAGCGTCAACCTCTGAAGAAAATTTATGATTTTCGACTTTGTCAGAACATGTAGCATCCCTACAGCCAGGGTGGCTGCCTTCGAGATTGACATTTGCATCATCCCTAGAAGCTTCCTGCCTCAGTAGCACATCTGAATCAGTTTCAAAATGTTTTTTCTGCATAGATGTTTCAAGTATTCCATTCCGATTGAGTGAGGTGGACTTCGAAGTACTAATTGATAAAACATTACAAGTTTTGTCCGCAAGTGTCTCAGGCTCTACATCTTTAGCTTCCCCAAGGCCTTTGATACCAGCAGCCAATGTTGGTGATTGATCACAGGTAACAGATTTTACAGAGTCCTTTAATGATGCATGTCCAGTATAACGATTTCCTTTAGGTCTGTTTCTTCTTGCATAGCCCTTCACACCCATGCGAACACCCCCAGAATCTTCTGATTCTTTTATATGAGTTTCAGTGCGGCTACCCTCCACATGGGACGTCTGTCCTTCCTGTGCAACATTTACTTTCCCATCACACGAGAAAGTACCTCTTTCAGCATCAACAACTTCAGTATCACCAGCAAAATTGTCTGCTGTGTTCAACCCCCTGCACAGGACAGTCCCAAGACTTTCATTGCTTTCATCAGAATCTATATTTCAGGAGGCATTCAAGGTAAAGCTACCATTTGCTTCACTGCAAATTATAATTGAATGGTTTATCGGCTAGCACAAAGTGTGTATGAGCAACAAAAAATGCCATGTTACACCTTATAAATTGACTTATAGTAAATAGCATCGCTAGTAGAAGACTTAGCAAATAGCATCGCTAGTAGAAGACAAAACTGGAAGAGGTGAAAAGCCTGAAGAAAACCTTGTTAAATATGAGCACGGGGGTGTATGCTATACAAAAAATGCCATGTTACATCTGACAAATTGGCTTTTAGATAATAGCATAGCTAGCGGAAAACAAAACTGGAAGAGGCAATAAGCCTGAAGAAAACCTTGATAAATACTGCTCAGCCAGTGGATCCGTTGGTGATGGCGAAAGAAAACCAGAGGTTGGCTCTCCAAATTTAAAATCCAGGGGATTCCCTCCCTGAAAGAAAAGACAGAAATATAAGCACAAGCAGACAGAATGATAGTCAGTAAACCTGATAATAGAGACGATAAAATCAACTATCAATCCATATTTACCTTCTCCAAAAACTCTAGCTCCCTTCTACGTTCTTCACGAACAACAAACTCCAGCCTGAGTGGAAGGCAAGCATTTCTCTAACATATCAGTAAGACAGAAAACATGGTAGAGGCATTATAAGGATGTGAAGTACCGGAAAATTGAATCACTGCTACCTGAGCTCTGCTTGAGCCTTCTCGATGGCTGCACGGCGTGGAGAGGGTTCACTATCTATACCCACCCCACCACCGACACCTCCGCCCATGGAACCTTTTTCTGCATTGACCACGTGTTCAAACCCAGGGTTGGGTACAGGATTTTCTTTTCACTGATGTTATGCAGTAACCAAAAACACACTACAATTCTGTTCCATGTGTTCTTGTACTAACTCTCACGGCTCCATCATTAGCAACAGAGGGTTGATCTTCTAAAATTATCAAATGCAATAAATGTAAGTGCAAAGGAAATAATGCGTTAACATAGGTCAAAAGTGAATGGAAAAATCACATTTCAGGATAATTCGGAAGATATAATAATAGACCAGCATAATACATTATAGATGAGAATGCCCAGAACTAAAACAAGTGTTTTGAAGAAATTGTTAATTGACATATACATACAGTGAACACATTACAGAACAGAGTTTCCTACATCAATTTTAAATTTGTAGGTCTTCGAGAAGGATACCAAAGTCAAGTTTGACCATCACCCTCGTACACAATAACATAAAAAGTGTTCTCGGAAAACTAAAATAGGAATCAGCTCCACACCAACCGGTTAAAGTCATTCCAAGACAACCAGCAATGCAACTCATCAAAACCTCTTGTTTATGATATACACCAACATTAAGCTTCCATGTGCATTTGCAGGATGGTTTCCATGGTAGCATGATTTAAACTTTGCAAATTGGGTGGCAACAGCTGTAGATGTCAGACCAATTGTTGGAAATCAAAAATTGTGAACATATGCTTGCTTCTTCCCAATGTTGCAACACTTTGTATGCATGGGTGAGACTTGAGAGCAAAGACAACAGGTACACAATCTTGACAATTATTGTGTATCACATGCACACAGTTACCTATTCAAGAAGACACGCACACAAACACACATAAAAATAAACATGCATATACACATAGATACATGTTTGTGTACTATGCAGGTATATGTACTATTCATTTAGACAAATCTTAAATCATATTCTTTAATCTAAAAACAGTGAATTGGAAAGTCATCTTATGAGTCCATCAACAAAATCTAAAGATTTTTGCCTGCAAAACATAACCCTTTCCTGAATAAATACCCCCCTTGCAATATCAGTAATCCTCTTTCTTATTTTCTACAGTAAAACTATTCTCTTTTGATTAAAAAGGTTACTTGTTCAAAACTTGTTTTGTTCTCCTGAAATCTTCACCGAGAACCTGCAGCAAAATGGCATCCTCCTATTTGGTGCTTGTGAATTCATCTTTCATGCTCCAGGTTTGTTTTAAAGAGTCACCAAGTATAAGGGTGGAGCAGAAAGGAAAATCTCTGATTCAAATTTTCAGCAGTCTTTTCATATTTCTGAAACCTCTACAAGGTACTCTACTTGTCTATAGCATTATCTCATATGCCTATATCACATCATCCTTTCCATGTGTAAGGTAACTACATATTTGGGGTTCTCATGCACAACTATTTTCACAATTTAGTTCCTTTATTGTGTACCATGTTATTTGACTCTATAAATTTAGACTCGGGTGCATTGTACACTAAATTCTAAAATTTCTTTATCTTGCACAACAAACACCAATAAAAATGTTGTTCCTACCAGCATTCCAACTTTTTGTACAGCTTGGCAAAGTCCATTATTGAGACTAAGGCCCCCATTTATATGAGAAACTTTCTTCTTGATGATTTCATGTGGATATGAAGCTTCCCATTTCTATATAAACATACTAATGGGGCCATATTTCTCCCATCATTAAGGTCTTATTTCAACATTTGCCACTGTATCTCATCTTTTTAGAACTACATCATATACAAACGGTTTGCAATCAATGCAACCAACTTCTAGGAGCGAGAGAATAATTCTAATAGAAATCATACATAAAATCTTGTTTGATGAACTAAGAAATCATATCTTGCAAGCATGATTATTGACATTCACAATAGAAAATGGATATAGAAAAAGCTTTTTGCAAGTTTAAAAATCTTTGTTGGTTGTTGAGCAAAATTGAAACCAGCAATCTTATTTACTGTAGACCTTAAGTATTGATAGAATATTTTCATTTGCAAACCCCTTACTTACATATGCTTATATGATAATTTCATTCTTTATCGAAATGTGATTTTACAATCATTGGTCCAGTTGCTTCCTGCAATACAAACTATATTTTCATGTGCACATCAATGCCTCTTCCGACATCATTTTTCAAAAGGACTATTGATATACTTCCGATGCATGTAGTGAGGACTGAAAATTCATAAAACGATGTGTCTATGTCAAGGAGTACAAAACATGCCCTGGGATATGTGGTGTATGATTAATATAAGCCGTCAAATATGGATGTTTAACCCTCAATTCACAGACACTTTGTAGTAAAATTAAACTTTTAAAAATTTAGAACAAGAGGAAAGACAAGAGCTAAAAGATTATTACTATATACTTAGAGTTGCATACAATTTTAAATTTGAAAGTATATACATGTTTTTATAAGAAATTATAAATCATAATTGTTCAAACTTCAAAGTATTCATCAAGCTGGTTTTTTAAAAATTCATGTTTTCACAAAATGGGAAAATGTTGATATTAAACTAAAGTGCCTATATCGAACAAATTAAGAAATTTATCACTGTTCAATTTAAATTTAAATTCTAAACAAATGTCTTAAACTTAATCAATCAAGAAGGCTTTCAAGGTTGAAAACCATTTCATATCTTGAGGAACACTCCATGTAACAAACATAGTGTGTTGCTAAAGGAAAGTCTACAGAAGTTAAGAATACACTTTGATAGGTTATTGTGTTGTTCAAAACATGCAAATACATTTAGGGTTTGCAGTGAAACCACTAGACATCAACATGAGAGGGGATATTTTAAAGGCTAATATCATCAATTGGCTAATAATTGGTTTATTTGAAGATTTTAATTCTCAACAATTACATTTCACAAATCATTAGCAAAGTCATTTAAGATTACCTAAATTTACTATATTGACTAATATTTACAAGTATTAATAATTAGTTAATATGCTTTTATGATTTATCAAACATTAGAACATAATATGTATTTTCTTGCTTAGTAAAATTGATAGATTTTCCAACCATACTATAGTAATTAAAGAATCATGTATTAATGTTTCAAATTACAACAACAATAATCATAGCGATTCTATGTAAGTTTTGTGTGCAAGAACAATTCCATAATCTTATCTACTGACGGAAAAAATTAGCTATTAGAACATAATAATCCAATTCAATTTCATAGCTACAAACTTCACCCCAAAAAAAAATATTATAGCCATTTTAACCAAGAAATACAATCAGAAAGAAAGCAAATGGAAGTCATGCGTGAATGGAAATAGTTAAACTTACTAGGAGATAGAACCTGTACAGAAAAACATAAAAAGAAAAATCACATGCAACTCAATCTAACCCTATTTATTATATGAAAGCAACAACTTAAGAGAGTAATACTAGTATATAAAGAAAGCAATATGGTATTATATTAATCAGAGGAGGTATCAATTGCTAAGTCCATGGGAATATGCCAACAATTTCTTAAAAGAATTCAAAATTAAGTAGAGACAAACAACGTTGTGTTGTTTGAAATGACACTTGCAACAAAGGCTACAAAAATGCAACAATAATCTATGTTCCGTGAGGACACATCCCCAAGGAACTTCCACCTATTCCTGTAACCAGGACATTTTAGGGATACAAGGACAAGTACAAAATGTCTTCAAAGTCGTCCCCTACAATATAAAAAAAAAGAAACATCTCTGGTATGCTTAAATAATCATAAGTGAAAGCAAGAAACAAGGGATGGCTAGCCATTCCCTACAGCCAAACCTATATAAGTTTCAAATTTTAATTTAAAACACCCTCACACCCCTTTACAACAGCCCTAAACCTAAAACTAAGAACAAAGACACTAAAACCTAAAGAAAAAAATCCACACTAACTAAAAATTGTTGAACATCAACTAAAAACTATTGCATAACAACTGAAGATTTGGGGGATTACACTTAATTCTTTTTTGAAATTTTTGTTTGCAAATATGTTTGCTCCTTCAACTCGCCTATTGTGTGGTTTTTTAGATATGCTAGTCTTGGAGAGATTCACGAGACATTTGACAAAATGCTTGGGAAAATAAGGCAAACCATTCATAGCAGGGATCTTAATTTGGAATTATACAAGGAGCACATCAAGCCATTGTGAACACCCCACCTCATATGGCAGCTTGAGCTCTAAATGCCAATGGTATGCACTAAAACCTAATAGAGTGCCTCTTGATGATGAAGAGGTGAAAGAAGGGATCATGAAGGCCCTTCAAAAGATATATAGCAATAAGGAGGCAACCATACTTAGAACGTAGTGGCTTGCCTTTGTTAATCTTCAAGGTCCAACATTTATCAAACCAAAAGTGAGGACAAATAGGACTGCATTAGCTCAATCCAACCATATTGGATGGAGGACATGGCAAGGCAAGGATGCACCAAAGTTGTGGATGTTTGCAACTCGTCTCTTTTCACAAGTTGCCAATTTAACTATTGCAAAGAGGAATTGGTCAACATACTGTTTCCACCAATCAAGAAGAAAAGCCTTACCTCTCAACAAGCTAACAAGTTGGTGGTCATGCATAGTGCCTTACAACTTCAAAACCGACAAATTCTTGATTACTAGCAATCTCCAACTATATGATGGGATGTTGATCCCAAAGAAGTCATACAAATTTATGAGGAAGCATAGGAGGAATTGATTGGGGTTCCACTGGATGTGGTATTCCATCATATTGGAAGTGACTCTGATTTTGATTTAGGCGAAGAATATGTAGAGGCATAGCAACAACAGATCTAGTCGTCTACACTTTGTCATCTTGTAGTTGTAGCCTTTCGGCCTTTTCATTTTGTTGCATGTGCACACTAATAATGAAAAATCAAATAATTAGAAATTGAAATGTCGTTAATTTGTATGTCGGCTGAAGTGAATTCTCAATTCCGCTCCATTGATTCATAATATGGTATATATAATGAATATGGTGAATGCTTTATCATTTGAATATTTGAAATTTCCCATGTTTTTAAATTATCCTTTCTTTCTAGTTATCGTCCCCATACCATCCCTAAAAAAGTTATCCAAAAAAGGCATCCCCCCTTCCCAAAAACTTGGTAGAACATAGATGATAACAAATGCATTGCTATAGAGTATCCAACACATTGAACAAGTTAGCACCTCTTCCAAGTGCCACATTGGTCCAATTTGTAGGTTGCAAGGACGTCAAACTTGGAGTTGTTGAGGCAACTAACATAATGGTTATCATAATCAAAGCGTGGTAGCAAAAACCCACCAAATTGAACAAAAATACCTGTTTTCTCAAAAAAAAATAGCCCTACGTATAAAACTCCCAAAAAAATTAACAAAGTGCATTAACATTGGCTCACTCTCTCTAGAGACTTAATCGGTTCTAACTTCTAAATCAAAAGTTGTATGTGAACAAAATTCTACATGCTTTGGAATATTTTGAAGAAAAGAATTCCATGTGTTTTGTATTTTCACCAAGACTTTTTGCTCAAATATACTTCCCATCATTGTTTCATTTTAGTATTAATGAGGATATTGTGCTCAAGAGCATTATTTGTGTCCATTTAAATGATCTCTTGGTGCCAGAAATTTCACTCCATTAAGTTCTTTAAAACCTATTCATGAGATAATCACCAATTACTTTCCATAAGTACTTGATATATTTGTAGCAAAAGTCACACTTGGGTTGTTAATGTCAAGTATTATATGGTTAACCTATGATATTACTTATTGTTCCTGGTATTTTGTTTTGTCCCTTGATGGTATTTGTAGCTAGTAATCTACATGTCTAACTTTGGTTATTTTGGGGCCTCGTTTACCTCAGACTTTGTTGCACAGAAGTTTGGTTTCAATACATTCCATCATCAACCTAATATCGTAGTACAACACAATAGAACAAATAATTCTATCAAAGCTCTAGATTATGAGATGTAGCAAAAAATTGAGCCTTTATAGTTTTTGATATGTTGTACAAAATACAATTGTACAATGTTTTTTTTAGTAAGACACCCATAATAAAATCCCCTTAAATTATCCAAAAATAAATAATAAGTGGAATTGTTCTTGGAAGTATGGTAACCAAGATAGATTGTAACTTTTAAATATTGTTGAGCTTAAACAAGTATTTTAGTTCTTTGTTTAGCAATTCAATACACAAACTACTTAACATGGCTTTCTCTAGATATTGTTACAGGTTTTTCAACACTTGAAGTCATTAAGGCAAGTGGCTCAATAATTTGGATAGTTGGCATATACAAGCTTTACTTAATCACACTCGAACCATCTATCAGTTCATTTGTTTCCACTTAGACCAGTACAATAGGATCCATACGTGCAAATCACCAATTAATCAGCAAATGTCCGTACTTGAGATGATTACCGGTAGCCAAAACCTTGTGAGCTAAATAGCTATTGCAGGTTTAAATTTTCCGTCCTAAATGTAATATTGGGATCAAACAAATATTCAGTCTGCTTGTCCAGCAATTCAATGCCCGAATCACTAAACATGCCCCCGACAAATAGGGCAGCTGCCAACTGGAGGTCACAAACTCAACTCCAACAATCGTGTTACAGTTCCATTCATAATACAATAAAACAATCAATTACTATAGACCAATTTAGATGAGACTTTATCACCAGAGCACGAACAAGAAAAATGCACTTCCGACTATTGCAAGTGGGTCGTAATTTCCATCGAGGACTCGTGATGTCATCTCAAAAGGGCAAGTTACAGTCCCATACGCCACTTCAATGTCATACACAAGAGTGACGTGGACTCTATGACCTAGGGCGTGCCCTCAAACACTGCGATTCGAATTTCTCAAGTGTACAGCAACTATCAGCCAGTAGTCACGAGTTCAATTCACTGCACAAACATAGTCCAAGCCAACGAGTACACGTATCCCACAACAACGAGCTGCAAACAGAAAGCCCTAACTGAATGCATACAAAAATCACCAATTCGAATACTTGATACCAAAAAAAAAAAGCTAAAGCAAACACACGCTCTACAATCGTGACACAAAAAATACCCCGAACACGCATTGCACGGCTTAAAAGAAGGAACGGGATCCACAAACAGCACTAGCTCAAATTTTCTATCGTGCCCTAATTTTAAACTAGAAGGAAATTTAAACCCTCCAACGCAAATTCAGACATGAATTATATCGAAGCAAGAAAAACTAAGGACGAGAAAACATCAAGTTCAAGGGAAAATAACTGTTTCACGTACCTGCGAAAACCCTAGGAGTGAAATAAGCTCAAATTTTGAGTGAATTTGCCCGCGATATCTACGGCCGGGGATACGAGTGAGCAGATCGAAGAAAACAATTAGCGGATTTGCTCAGAAATATGAAAATTTTGAAGTGATATGCGGGGATTTTCTTTTTTTTTATCTTGGCTGGCAGGTGCATGTTAACAAAGCTCTGGTTTGTCCTCTGAGTGAATACGCGGGAGTTGAACCCGTGATTTCCTTATCGAGGCTTTTTGTTTGTGAAGACCTGAAGAGGAATTTTGCCCTTGTTTTATGAGGAACTATACTGATTGCGTGGTGGATGACCTGGAGCACATGTGGTCTATGCAGCTCTTTTTATAAGCTTTGAGTGGATTTAAAAATCAATGAAAAGAAATGAGGTTGCCACGAGGATTATTTTGCCCAAGGTTTAGGGATTTTTAATGTTTTTTAATAGTCCATGGAAGGACTCCATAAATCCATTTTTTCTAAATAAGATTTACACTGCAGTAGTCATTTTAACTTTGATGTTATTTGGAGTCGAATTTAAGTATTTTAGTACATGGGATTAATAATTAGTTAATTTTATTTGGTGTATTTGATATTTTAAAGTTAAATATAACATTTAAGTATATTATATTATTCATTTTAGAATATTTTTAATTTAAATTTGTAGATAATTGTTTATCTTTAATTAAATTTTGTTTCTAGTTTTATTATCTAGAGTGGATTTAATCATGGTTTTGTCTCTTTATAATCTTTTCAAAGAGATATGAGATGGATTGGTAAATTTCACATTAGATTTATTTTTTATTGGTCTATTATTAAAAATTTAATGATAATTGTATGTAGTTTAATTTCTATCTTGATGCTTGTTATAGGGGTTTGTGACTCCAAATTGTGAACGTGACCCTTTTGTGGATGAACATATTGATTATTTGTATGTGGTAAGTGGTTATTCTATCATATGCCATTCTATAATTCAATTTAGATGGACCTCTAGAGAAGTCTAAAGAGGAGGACGAGTGAGCGCACTTGAAAGAGACCCGCCCTAAATATAATTGTTACCCACCAGTTAGTGTGTCAAAGGTTTCGAATTACATATATAGGGTTTCTATTTTAAGGCAACAACTTGATTCATTCTAAAATAATAGAATAGTACAACCACACAATCAACAAATAGGATAGTTTGTTTGCACACCAGTCGCTAACACTTTGTAAATTTAATTATATGCTACTCTATCGACATCAACATCCAATTTCTTTGTTTTATTATTTGTTTCAATCATTGTTGAACCTATCCTAAGTGTTGACTGATAATAATGAATTATTCCCCTCCATTGTAGCAAACCCCAACAATACTTTCTAGAACCACCCAATTTCTCTTATCCAAATATACATTGGGCAAACATATTTAATGAGCGTTAAAGGTTTGTTCTACTCAAAAGAAAATCGTGACATCAACACATAACCATGTGAAGTGGGCTCAATTGTAGGTGTGGCCTTGTAACACGTCTTCAAACTCTTAGCTTTTAGTTGTCACAAGCCTCAAACATTGAATCCAATTTTATGTTCCACCTTCTATCTCTCTATCACAACAACAATGTGATCAAGGTCCACCTTGAGTCAATTTTAAGGTAAGACCTGATTCCTCTCAAATCTATTTTCAACGCATGTTTATTTCCAAACTCAATCAATCATACTTAACTCCCTTAATTTATCCAAGGTCTAAATTATAATTAATTTATCTATAATGGATGTCCATTTGTAGGGTGTATTTTATTCACTACATTTGGGTAAATCCAAACAATCTTGGCCTAGGGATTTTGGATCTTCTTTCTTTGTTTGTTTTGGATATGTAAGTGCCTTAAAGAGAACATATCAGTATCTCAAGTTTAGTGATGACCAAAATCTTGAAAATAAGTCATCAAGGCAATAAAGCATGAGAGTGTCACATTTAACATGCATCTCCAAGGCAAGGCTCAAGTGGATAACCACTTAGAAGCAGTTGGTTGCTTCCTTTACTTGTTATTTATCATATAGTACCTATTCATGTATTTGTTTTAGTTGCTTCATTTGCTTGTCATTTGTCATCTAGTACCTATTCATGTCTTCATTTTGTTCCAAATCCATGTATTTTCCCTCAACAATGAATTCACTACTCTACCCAAGTGGTGAACACATTCATTATGGCAATTTCTTTTTTTCAAAGTGGTGATTTTTTCATCTTGTTCACATGCACGAATCACTTTCAAGACCTAATTTTTCTTGTGTTTTTCTTTTAATTTTGATCGATTTAGATGCATTTTTAATCATCCTTGACTAGAGTTAAAATATTAAAATTATACAATCTTGGTCATTTGGAAGAGACTAGTTTTGAGAGAGTATTGTACTTACAACACATACTCTACCAAAATTTTCTCTAAATTTCATTATCATAACCAACTCTTGAAACAATTTTAATAAAAAAACCATTAGTTTTCTCTCCCCAATATTTCATTTCTCCTCTACCATCTTATCCTTACCTTAGAGATTGACCTAGCAATCAGTGATCATAAAAGGAGGTGTAAAAAAAAGGGCTTGGATTTACAAGGATAGTATTACCACATCAAATCAACTCTACATATGAAGCACATTGCTCTAGGTGTGGATTTCTTGTTTTATTAGATTAATTTTATTTGTGCTAATTATTTTAGAATTGGTCATAACCTTATATTATTATTTTTTTGGTAAGATAGCATGTATTTATTTTCTTGTTTGCTAGATTTAAAACTATATTTCTTTATTGCTCCTGAAAGTGAAAATGATTTGTTTTTTGTTTAAATCAAATATTTTTCTTGATACGACCTATAAACAACCAATCTAAAATAATTTTATATGGCTTTTTGTACTTCTTTTATTGACCTTTTGTATTAGTAGTTTGTAATTCTAATGCTGACCCTTTTGTATGTTTTTGTCATTTTTCGCCTTGTTTTTGTTTCTCACTAGGTATCCATGGTGGACTAATTTATCAAAGTTCAAAGAGTGGCCAAGGAAACTTGATTTAGCTTATCTCTGTGTTGTTTTGTTTAATTTTTGACTTGATAATAGCAACCAAGTTTTCCTGAAGTGATTTATTTGTTTTCATTAGATGACTACTTAGTGGTATTTGTAGATATATGGACCAACTGGGCTTGTTAACTACACATCCATTGATCTACCATAGTTATACATGTCATTAACATAGGTACATCCAATGGATTTTTATACAAAGGATAATTATGTGTGTATTTTTATTAGACCTATTGGTGACTAAGCATGTAACTCAATGAATCCTAAAGACTTATGTTGGCACCAAGGTAGGGTTGCATCGGTAAAGATGAAAGCAATATTTATGATAATATTATGGCATGAAAGTACCAATGAATAAGGATGGATATATCCTACTTATTTAGGTTTTTCTAAACCAAGGGGGTGTTCCCTAAGGTGTGTTTCTTGAAATGACTAAAATTAAACAGTAATAAAATAAACCTTCAAAACACATGAAACTCCTAAATATTTTTCACTAAGTACCAATATGTTGGTTTACCTTGAGTTAAGGGTAAAACACCTCTATGAGCATATGTGGTAGGCATGTGGAGACTAGGATGTATTATTGCCAATTCCTTAATATTTGTGATACATTAACTCATTTCACATGGGTAATCCCACAATAATGAGTTCCACTTGTGTGGCATGCCCCTTGTTCTACACAGTAATTTTCCTATGTTTTACCACAAGTGAATTTAAACTAAATGCCATACACATAGCGATAATAATTTTGTTTACGAAACAAGATAATATGCACATATGATAGCAATAAATTATCCTTCTCATTTTATTCAACAAATTGTATAATATTTTCAAAGAAATGATTTCATAATCTAAATACAAAATACATTTCTCGTCTTTCAAAGAAATAGATACAAGTTACATACATAGCTCATCTGAGCTTCATTAGCACTAGAAATACAATTGATCCAGGAAATCCCCTTTCAAATATCGGCTTGTCGATTGAGAGGAGAAGCATCACTCAAGCAATTTTCTGCCATCCATGGACTAATTGTTGTCCCCCACACATCTACCACATATGGTAAGATGGCCCTACCCTTCGACGAAGAGCTTTGTTCTAGAAACCACAAAATACTAGCCTTTCCTAAGTTGGTGTTGTGTCCTACATAACTAGAACTTTACCATACAACTTATCTATATTATGTTGGGAAATTTTGCCTCAACTTTCTAGTCTTTTCCCTTGAAGATTTAGGCTTTTTTCTTCATGTTTGTAGTCTTTACCACCATACCGTTGCATGTTCTTTCCTTGGTGGAGCGGTTGTGTGGTTTACCGCTTTACCGCGGGCCACTCTGTCTGGCGGTCGGGCGGTTCTACTGCTATAGAGGTCTCTTGGAGGTGGTGCGATTGTGTGCTGAGCGGCTGAGTGGTGAAGGTTTGGCTTACCGCCATACCATGGGGTGCTCCTGTTGGTGGTGAGGTAACACGGTGAACAGAGCTATGGTGGTGAGCTAGTAAAGGAAGCGGTTACCACCCTACCGTGGAGGCTTATTCTTAAGCCGCAGTGGGCGCGATAAACCGTTGACAGTTAGTGGCAGCAGTTACTGCCCTACCACGGTCGGTGCTCGGTGTGACCGCGGTGTCCGTAGTATGACCACTGGTGGTTTGCTAGAGCGGTTACCACTCTACCACGGTGAGACCTGGTGGTCTTCGTGGTAGCACGGTATGATCATTGATGATTTATTGGGTGGCCACCTCCATACCGCAAGGCAATGCCAATAGGGTTGTGGTAGCGTGGTGGGAAGGAGAGATGGAGCACGGTGAAGACTTGGGTGAGCTCGAGCGAGCTCGCCGCCATACCACGACTGGGTCGAATGGACTCAGCGGTAACACAGTAGGAGCTCAGATGGGCTCGGAGCTCGGTTGACCGAGCAAGACCAAGTTTGATCGATAGTCAAAGTGCGGCAACGAATGAGTTGGCGACATGTGAAATTTCTTTGTGATCCCATTAGCCGATGTTTTATTTATGATGTGTGACTGAGCTGCATTATTATAGCAAGGTTGACGGACATGTCTGAGACCAGATTTAATGTTGCATGGCTCAATGCTTGCGAATTAAGCAGTGCACGTTATCAGAAATGGAAGGCTTGCAGGTGGATAATTTATTATCCTGATGACCATTGTTGTCAGGGATGATGAGCGATAACAGAGAGAGGCTGAGAGTGCTCGAGCGGCTCAACCATGAACACTTAGACTCTCGGATTTGGTAAGATGTGAACCTATGAGGCCAAGAGGTTGGGCTGGCCATGAGGTTGGTTGTGACAGTCATTTGTGAGGAGCTGAAGGGAATCTACACAATATATCATGAGGACATTGTAACTATGTGAAGATTCTATTTTGTGTTGCCTGTATTCTTTCTCCAGATGAACAAGATGTAATCTCCTGAAGAGCATAGCTCTGGTTCTGTATTGTAACCGTCTTAGTTACTGAATAATACATGTGAAGTGAGTGTTTTGGAGGGTGGAATTTTTTTACCCGAAAGAGTTTTCCCCACGTAAATCTATGTGTTAATTGCTTTGTCTTTCATGGTTATCTATTTATGTTGAATCTATCTTTTGTTTGCATTCACTTCTCTCAGAGGATCAATGGGGGATCAACTGTGCTTGTTTTCATTTTATGGCATAGAACTTGGTTGTGTATTTGTTGTGATTTTGAATTGAAATCACTAAGGCACTGTTGTCTTAGATGTCTATCTTGATGACATAACCAAACTCCTTATCCCCAACATATTATACATGTATGATAATCTTGGACTAGCATGGTAAAAGGTAACACAATGAACTAATGGTGTAACCAGTGGAAAATCACACCACTTTGGCCAAATTATTCATCACCTAGTACTTGGAGTGCATGTCACATGCTCACCCACCATTCTAACCCAATTTGTTAAGATCGGTCATATTCTATGCATAGGCAATTCCCTCCATTGGATAATTTATAACCCTAGGAACAACCTATATATATTAATTTCATTGAGACTCCTCTAATAGGTTTAACATGTGTTTCCATAACCTACCAAATCAATCTAGCTTAAGCTATAAAGACTTCACTCAATTGAAGTACTTAATACTATATATATACCCACTCCTTAATATGGAGTGTGTACAAATACTCAAATAATAGAGATTCCAATCTATAAACAAGAAATGAATTTCAATTCCACAAATGTTGAAAACAATCTTTCCCTAAAAACATGTTACTTTTCCAAACAACAAACAAATGATATATAATCAATCTAAAATCAAACAATCATAAAAGAGTAAGATTTATCATGCCTGTAAGTATAAAGCTCTAACATGATCTAGCTAGTTTCCAACCCTAGCCTCCTCAAATCATCTTGCAACTTGACAACAAACTATTTTTACTCTCCCAAAAACCCTCATGAATTCTCACAATATATCTCTTGCAAAATCACCCTCTAACTCTCTCACAAAACTCAGGAAAAACAAAGCAACTTTTAGAAAATAATAGCAGAGTGCAAATATGCTTCCCTTGAGGTAAAGAATGCCTCTAATTATACATAGAAATCAACATCTATAGGCTAGAAACAAGGTAGATGAATCAGCACTTCTCATCTTATATGATTCGACTCAACTTGGTAAATAAAAGGTGGCAGATTTCAAACTTAATACTCAACAAAAATAGAGCAACTTTCAAAAAATAATAGTAGAGTGAAAATATGCTTCCCTTTGAGGTAAATAATGTCTCTCTTTATACACAAAAATCAACATCTACAAGCTAGAAACAAGGTAAATGAATCGACACTTCTCGACTTATATGATTCGACTCAGCTTGGGAAATAAATGGTGGTAGATTTCAAACTTAATACTCAGGAAAATAACACAACAAGTCACTTCATTCTTGAACAACAAGAATGCATTTCAGATATGCAAGGTAAATGATCAAACAGGTCAACCCTATTCATTCCAACTTTTACTTGACTTATTCTCCAATTTACTTTGATTTCTATCACTGGACAGAGTACATAAAATAGATTTCTAAAGCAATGCAGTTATTCATAATTTGGTGCCACATAAACTTCTTACGTGCTATTGGTGTTTGCAAACTAAAGACCAAGTCAAAGCTTTTAAATGCATTTCAAACTGCCTTCAATACTCTTGACTATGTCTTATATCTTTTCCCACACACCTTCTATTATATTGTGTTTCATTTGCAAGCATGGTAATTCAAGATAAATGTCTATAGTGTTGCCTTAGTATGCGCTCTTTATTGTTGCACCAAACACTATATGCGCACTATATACTATAGTCTATATAGTATGCACTTGAAATTTAAAAATATCAACGCTTTATATATAATTAGCACTTATTCAAACATTGGAGTATATCAATAGTAATATATATATGTAATAAATTGTTAAGTTATTTATATATATATATATATATCAACTCATACAATTATAAATATAAATCATTCGATATTCAAATGCATAACTTATGTCCATTTACTATTCAAATTATTATCACACATGCATATATACATATACATATATTAATATACTTGTATGGACGTTGCCTTCACGCCAATACATACACATATCAATATATATATATATATGTATATTCATCCTATATATATATATATATATATATATAACATTCCTTCAAACATACATAAAAGCAATAATATTAATTGACATATATACACTAAATATATATATGTACATATATATATTCATGTCACTTTATCCATTCGATGTTCCCATGCATATGGGTAATTTGCCCATAAGCATGGATAGATACATCTATCTACGTATACTTATGCACATAATTACTCATGTGTATGAGTTCATTATAGACATGTGTATGTGTATGTATATATACATCCTATTTATATATCTCATCGATTGTATTCTTAAAGAAGTACTAAAAAATACAAAGAAACTCAAACACTTATTTCAAGTATGACCTCACAATCAAACAAAACCTCTCCTAAACAATCAAACCAAGGTATCTTACCTTTTTCTCGAAACTTTTGACCTGACTATTCTAAAAGTGAGTGTGTGAAAGCTCAATTAGACTCATTAAGGGTTTCCAGACCAAAAATCTTTTCTTGAGTGATACTTCTCCTCCCTTCTGGAAGCGTGAACCTATATTTGCAACCAACTTGGCACATTTGCAAAGGTAGTCAATTGATCACAAAAAAATCACTTGCAGTATATATTCTATATTAAGACATATATATATAACATCAATTGATTTGAATCAACTATTTATTCATTATATTTCCAATGATTCATATAAATAAAGTTCATCCACATTTATTTCCATCAAAGTTATAAACACACACACACACACACATATGCAAGTATTTCATCTAGCTAGGTAAAAGTAACTAGGTAAATATAATACGAGGTGTAACATATTCCCCCCTTGTGAATCATCATCCTCGATGATCTTATGTAGAAAACATAAATAAAACACAACACATAATATTGTTTTCAAGAACTCTCAAAATCATGTAAAACATGTGGAAACTTTTGGTCAATTTCAGCATAGTCTTCCCAAGTAGCAAACTCTTCTTAGTACTGGTCCCACTAGACTTTGCACTACATAACCTCTTTGTTACATTAGTGAAGCTTATGTGTTCCAAGCACTTTAATAGTTTTGATTGTTACTACTTTGAGGTCTTGTACCTATAAAGCATTCCAATCAATGACATGATTATCACTTGGTATATACTTTTTTAGGTATGAGACATGAAAGACATTATGCATCTAGGCAAGAGCTAGTTGTAACACTATTTAGTAAGTAATAGGGTTTACTTCTTCTAGAAACTCAAATGAACCTATGTATCACTGAGCTAGTTTGGACAAATTTCCAAACTTGATGGAACTCTTTTGAGGTTTTACTCTCAACAACACCTTTTCCCCTACATCAAATTTTATAGGCATTCTTTTAGAATCTGCATAGCTTTTTTGCCTATCATTGGCTTCAGCTAGCCTTTGCTTAATAATTTTAACTTGCTCTTCCATTTTTGACATCTCTGATCCAAGACTTATCCTATCCTTTAGCTTATCCTAGCTTATAGGAGTTCAACATTTTTGTCCATACAATGCTTCAAAAGGAGCCATCTTAATTGTGAAATGATAGGAATTATTATACACAAACTTCACTAAAGGCAAGTAATCTTCCCACTTGTATTGTTGATCCATGGAATACATTCTTATTAGATCTTCTAATACTTGATTAACCCTTTCAATTTTCCCATCTATCTCTGGATGATATGCAAAACTTATATTCAATTGAGTTTTAAGTGAGGAAAATAAGGTTTGCCAAAACCTAGATGTCACATGAGCATCCCTATCCAAAATAATCTTTTTCAGGAATCCCATTTAATCTAAACACCTCTTGAACAAAATTTCGAGCTATGAAAAGAGCTCCATTAGTTAAATTTATAGGAATAAAATGTGTTACTTTGGTAAGTTTATTCACTACCACCAAAATGGCATTGTATTTATTTCTTGACATAGGAAGACCCTCCACAAAGTCCATACTAATGACTTGCCACTTCCTCTCAGGAACATCATGAGGATACAAAAGACGTGCTAGGTGATGATGTTCAACTTTCACCCTTTGACATTTTATAGAGAGGGGCCCAACCAACCACACTAAGGCCCCAGGTCACGGAGAGCTGAGAGTAGAAGGCTGCCCTAATCTACCTCAAGTTGGATAAGTGTTTTAAGTCAAGGATAGAGAATGGAGAGCACTCTCAAGTGCTTCTACCACTCTACTAACCCAAGAGTTTTGATGGGACTAAATGAGTAAGCTTCTAGAACTTGAACAGTACTTTAGACAACTCTCTGCCTGAGGACAATAGCGTAGGTCAGGGATGACAATGTGAGAACTGACATCTCACTAGGGCACTAGCATTCGTATGGTCAAAAAGTGCAAGAGTACAATAAAAGGTACAAAAACTTACTAATGGCTTAAAAAAGGAATTTTATAGTACTTACTAAGATGATAACTAAAATAATGAACAAAATAACTACAATGATGACATAGGAGATGACAAAAGAAAAGGTGATGAAGACTAACTCATGAGGAGTCTAGTTCGCCAACAAGCTCCACATGAACACATACCTACACACAACTGAGAGAGGAAAAATGTTGGGGTTGTATAGGGGTTTGTCGTAGTCAAACCCCTGCTTTGGTGTTTCCACATCCACAGACAACCAGATAGATCGAGAGATAGAAATATGCTAAAGGAAATAATGTTAGAATGAAAATGGAATCAAATACTACAAGAGACACAAAGCTACACAAATCCAACAACAAAGTAAATGAAAAGCATTACCACCCTCAACCAAAGGCACCCAAGGCCAATGAGAGAGGAATGGAAGCCTACAACAATAGTAGAGTTGACGCAACCGTAACAACACTGAAAGGAATCTCACTAGGCACCAAGTTGCACCTTCTATGGTAAAATGTGTAGGATGTTGTGATGTCAATAGTGTAGCGAGTAGTAAGAGTATGGAGCAAAAATTGTGAAGCAAGATCAAGCAAGCATGTAGAAATGTGAAGAATCTCAAGAATTGCTAAAGAGATGAATTGATTGAGAAATATATCCATTTGAAGATGAAATGGGAGGGAAAGAGCCATTCAAAGGTCAGTAGGAAGGCGTAGGGGCATTACATTTCATCACTAATGGAGAACGTAATGCCTCTACAGATTTCAGAGGTAAGAATCCTATCAAGATAGCAGTGCGTCGCACAAACGTTTATGCATCGTGCGCACGTCCCTGATATAAATTCCCCCACTAACATTAAAAACAAGCACCAAGTGGATAGGGTGCAAAATTACTTGGTTGGATTTGATTTTTCTAAGGCTGAGGGTGTAAAAGGTGAATTTGTGAGAGGGGTGCAAATTTGCTCCTCTACATTTTGCCCCCACTTTAGAGAACATGAGTGTCAATGAATGTAAAGTAGATCAAAAGAGTTTAGAAGTGTATACTTGAACTGTCGAGGAACCAAACCATGGTCTGGCGAAATCGTAAGTGCAGGGCAGGAAAATAACTCCATAGGTACTCTCTCCTAAGGAGATTCAAACAAAGTGCATTGAAGGCCCGCAGACCATTGATGGACAAATCCTGCAAGATGTAAGTGCTTCATGGGTCCTCAAACCTACAAAGAAGGTGCCCCTAGGTACTCTCTCCTGAAGGAAGCCTAATGTAAGGGGACACTATAGAGTCGGATTGGAAAGCAACTTCATAGGCACACCTGCAAAGCAACATGTTAATCCACAAACAAAACATGTTACAGAACACAAAGTAGCCACACAGGTGAGCAAGCAAACAGTCATGCAAATATTCAAAAATTAAAAGAAGAGATTTCAAAGGGGTCCCTTGAGAACCCTTCAAAAGAAAATGGGTCCACTCAAGGGATGAATATTTTGAAAGTGTAAGAGTGTATTTTTCACAAATTAATTCAACATCAAGGAATCCTTTTGAAAGATGTTCACTTCATCAAGGAATTCAAAAGGAAGAAGGTTCCCTTGCAAGGGGAAGGTCATAACTTCACCTGCAAGAGAAGGGGGTCCCTCCTCAAAGGAAATTTTTTCAAATTCTTTCTTTACGAACCCATGATGAAGGAAAAATAATCCATTAGGGGTCCTTGTTGAGGAATAAAATTTTGAAAAATAAAAAATTGAAAGGCCACCAAATATGTTTTTTGAAAATTGAAGGAGCATGATATCCCCCCCTTAGGATGGTGTGTGTTGAACTTAAAGGCATGTGGCATCCTAAGGAGAGAAAAGAAAGAATGAAAAAGTGATGTTGTGGCTCATGGAACATAGAAATATGTAACCATGGTAATGTTGTCACACACGTGAGGGACAACACATGAGCACCACAACATCATGAAACAAGCATGAAAAATAAGAGATAAAAAATGCAAGAAGAGACAATAACATTACAAACAAGGGACACAAGGGCGATCTGATATTTCAGGGTTAGAGCTACTAATAAATATAGATAAATAAGCATAATAATATATGAATGAACTAGCATCAACCCCCTACTATATAAGACCATATGAAGAAAGGAATGAGAAAACAAAACAAAAATAAAAAATTGGGTCAACATGGAATGAAAGCCAAAATGCCCCAACACTTTGCATCGTCCCCAATTATCCAAAATCAATACACAACAGAGGAAGAATGATATAAAAAATAGAGGAAGCTTTATGAAATAAAAACACTCCTGTATCCAAGCACCTATAAGGGTGACAAGGGTCATCCAGGAACACATAACAAAAGCATAGGGGAACACAAACACACACAATCTACTCGACAGATAAAGAAGAGGCGCCCCCTAGTCCTCATCAACCAAGAGGTCATCGTTCTCCTAGTCTAGATCATCATAAGGGGAGGGCGAATGAACTTGAAAAGGTGAAATATCAAGGGGGGAACCCTCTGACCCTCTCACAACAAGATCCAAGGAAAAAGGCCCCTTGATGTCTTCTTCACTCAATTCTTGTGGGGCAAAAGTAGCTAATTTCACAAAAATCACTGATAGTGTTGGGACTTTGTCCACATAATCAAACATACACTTCATAGGAGTGCCATGTGTTAATTCAATAGGCGAGGGAGGTGGCACTCAAGATCCAGTGCTAGGCTCACTGAATGACTCAGGAGTAATGACAAACTCTAGGGATGTCGAGCTTCCTTTCTCACAAGGATGACACAAGCTAGTAAAAAACCACCCTCCGAAGAAGGCGAGACCTTCTTCCAAACCCCATTGTTAGCAGGGTCTTCCTCCATCTTCCACTTCATCGGGTGATGTGATATCCCCACAGATGAATTAGAAGGCATGGAGGAAGATGAGAAAATTTCAATGGACACCACTGAGGTATTTGACATGTCAATGGGTTTTGAAAATAAAGAGATATTCGAAGGGGACATCAGGATGGATGGCTCAACCAAAGGAGCAATAAACACCTACACCCTCTTTGGGTGAGGATTTTTTATGCTCACGATGAGAGCTAGAAGCAAAACCCTGAAGGAACTGAAGTAAAGGGGATGGGAGAGGAGGACACAATAAAAGGCACTGAAGCAAGAACTGCCAGCTCCTCATCTTTCTTCTACAAGTGGCCTGCTCAACAACCATAGCCTTTCTCCAAATCTTGTGCTCACATGCAAGGTGGTTTCTATGACTCTGGGAGCTAGAGGTTGGAGGCTAAGATGGGAAAAAAGACTCCTGTTTGACTATCAGAGTATCCATCACGATCATTTTCGACAAAGAGAGAGACTCCTAAACGAAAATATGAGGGAGAAGTTGAGAGGATGATAGAACAACAATGGAGGGAGCTGACTCTAATGCCTCAGTAGCAGGCCTCTTCCCATTCATTTCCTTAGAGGCAAGAGAAATAGGAGGTCGCAAAGATTGAGACATAGAGGACTCCCCACAGGAACCCTTCCCCTTACCATACCGAATGGTCCAAGGAACTGTGGGTAAGACGAGAAGTTCAAACACTAGACACTTGGGCTTTTGCCAAGTGAGCACCATCAATTTATCTAGAAAATTCCTAGGAGAAAGCGACAATGGTGCCACAATAGGGTGAGAGGAACCAACAAGCAGGACGATGAAAGAAGAAGAATAAGGGCCCTAAGCATGCTTCTCTTCTTCCCTTTTCTAAGCCAAGGTATTTTCACACTTTTCCTTGAGGCAAGCCCTATGCAAAATGGCATAGGGAGAAGGAGGGTACCTCACCTTGGGCATTATACCTCCACTCTTGTACTTCACATAGATTTGGTACAAGAGGTCCATCCTAGGAGGAAGCGGTCCAATGGGCAGATGCCAAAGGTGATCCAAGTAGTAGCCCCCACGCGTAATCGATGGATTATAGCTAGTGTCATGGACTACATTCACCGTACCCTCATGGGAAAACTTCAGACACTTATGAAATATCAAGGGAACTGCATTGACAGTGACCAACTAGGGGATACCTAATTTCACTCTAAAGAGCTAAGATAATATCAAAAAGTGCATTTACTGATCTAGGTCCATCTAAGACTGACAAAGTGATGTATCTAGTGGGAGGTACAAAAATCCCATTGTGTGTACGAATAGTGCTCCTAGATTCATCATAATCTTTATGTAATAAAATAATTGTGTCGCCAAAAAGTGTAGCCTTGACACTTTTCACTCATTTGGGCCCTTTCTTGTGGTTTTTGGCTTAGTTTTGCTTAGATTCTATGGTGTCTTGCAAAAGTGTTGTGAAGTGTTGTAACACATTTTCACACTTTTCTAGGACCCTTTCATCATAATTCACCTAAATAACCTCTTTTTATCACTTATCAAGCCTTATTTCAAAGTATTGTAAAGAGTTGTAACAAACTCTCACACTTTCCTAGGATTTCCATCAACAAATTAACCCTTTCTTATGTTAAAATGACCCCTTAATGCACTTATAGGTCCTACTTAAGTGTGTTTCGAAAGACAATCTCGACAAAAATTATTAATCAAATTTTAATCCTTGACAACCACTCAAAATTTCCCAGGTGGACTAAGTCGCCACCTTGGGCGACTTAGTCCCATGTGGCATAAAAATAAAATTTAATTCAAAATTTTGAGATTTTATCTTCTAAACCCTAAGGTTGGCCTATGATATGTTATTTTCAATAAATTAGGGAACAACATGTATAAATAATGGTTTTTCCCCTTATCTTCACTCTAATTCAATTCATTCACATCTATCATTCAATCTTCTCAATCACTCATCTCTCCTTCTCAAACAAGCTAGGGTTTGAGCATTCTAAGTCATCAAGACATCTTTTTTGAAGCATTCAAGGGTTGAATCTTCCTCCATTGCTAAAAAAATAAAATTATCAATCATCATGGCAAGGTATTAGCTCCATAATTTCATGTTCCATTACTTTATCTCTTCATTTGATTTAATTATCTAAAAGGGGTTTGACCAAGGCAAACCCCCATGCCCTAACATTCAACATTTTATCCTTCTCTCTTTGTGTGTTTGCAGATTTAGGTACATTGAAGGATTGGGAATCATTGAAGAATGGATTGAAATCTTGTTGAAGACACCTCCTTGTTGGATATGGAAAAACATCCACAAAAAGACACCTACAGGTTGAATATCAAAGTTTTAGATCTGGAAACTTGTCAAGAGCAAAAGAGCAGACCTGAAGCTACAAAGTGCAACTTCAGATCTCTTGAAATCTTAAAGTGGACTAAGTCACCATTATTGGTGATTTAATCCCACTGTAGATTCATTTTAGGTTATTTTTTAGATTCGAGTACCCTTTTGGCAGAAACAAGCCCTAGACCAATTTTTCTAGATCTGGGACTAAGTCGCCCAAATTGACACGTGTCCCAATTGACTTTTGCAATAATTTTGTTAGGATTCCAGACCTTCATGCCATCCATTTTTAGTCTCCAAGTGGACACATTCTATTTCATAGTTTTCTATTTAGTTTAGTTTACATTTTTAGGCCATCTTGTATATGTTTGCATATCTCAATGTGTTTTCAAGCATAGCTCATTTTCTAGGTTTTGTATTGGTATGTGATTTCCTTTATCTATTTCCAACATCTAGATCCTTCCATTTAGATCGTCACATTTCAATCACACACATATACATCTTACCCCTTAATCTTTGAATGTAACATTAGCATTTTTGCCTACCTCTCTCCTTTTAGGTGAAAAACCCTAAAAGTGCTAGAGAGCCAAGTGGGTACCAAAATCTATGTTACATTTTGGTGAGCCTGAATTTCATACACCCTCTTTTCTGATTTGGATTCCATCCCCATCCTAGGTTTGCATTACATTGCATTTTGCATTGTTTAAATTGCATTATAGGGTTTCAAATTTTTTGTATTAGTGAAAGTGCATCTAGGTTGCATTTTTGCATCTCAAATCATTACAAAGTTGTTGAAATTATACATTTTCATCTTAGGTATGCATATTACCATACATAAACCATCAAAATCCTTCAAAAACATCTAAAAATTCTCAAAAAAACCACCACGTGGACTAAGTCGCCACCTTGGGCGACTTAGTTCCTTTCTACCTCTGAAATAACCCTTTACAACACTAAAAATCCCTATTCTTATGCTTCTTTTTTGTGCCATTACCTATCTGTATCACTTGGTTGTGTTTTTGCTACATGAATTTCATTAGATTTAGCCTAAATTAGCTCATTTTATGCATTTTTAAAATTCAATTTTGCATTTACAACATTTCATTTTCAGATCACTGCATAGTGTAATAAAAAAATTACCTTCTTTAAACTTTGAAAATTGCATTTCATCCTATGTCTTTACATTGAATTTTAAGTTTTCATAGCTTCTATTACATTTTAAAAATTATTCATGGCACTTTTGGATAGCATTATACTTTTGCAATTTTCATTTTCTGCATTAGTTCCTAAATCATTTAAATCAGATTCTTTAGAAAACGAAAACAAAAAATTACCAACATCACAAGCACCCATTCACACCCTTCTTAATCCCTTTAGTAGCAATGAATTGGACATGTTAGATGAATCCCTTGATGAATTCATCTCTCCTCGCTCATCCAATAAAGATTTGATACAAGAGGATGCAAGCATTGATAGTCATGATAGTCATAATTGTTCTTCTCCTGATATCTCTCCCATTGGTGATGAAGGTATCTTGCGGAAAGAAGAAACAATCATTGAAGATCATGCATGTCTTGCTTGTCTTCCTCCTCCCATTTTCATAGATATTATGACACACGAAACTAAAATCATGACCACTACCTTACCTCGTCTCCCTAGTAATAATAATCAGACTTGTCCTTCTTCTAATATCCCTCCTCGATGCAAAGAGGATAGGTTGGTATTAGAAGATACACCTATTGAAATTCATGAGACTCTTGACCCTCCCTTCCCTAATGTTCCTACCCTTTGGGAAAATCTATTTGAAACTCATGATGGTCCTTCTCTTGATGCCTCCCCTACCTATGATGAAGCTAGTAGTGAACATCTTCCAAGCTCTCCTACTAGGGTAGATAGTATGGAACAAGAGTATGAGACCTTCAAAAAACAAGACAATCAAATAGATCCCTCTCCTCATCATCCCACCAGTAATAAACCCACCATTGATCATTCCCCTACTTGTGACGAAGTCATTTTAGAAGAACCAAACCTTAAATGTCAAGAACATGTGGTTTGTAGTTCTCGTAAAAAATTTCCTCCTAGGGAGGATATCATGATGCAAGACAGGGATAACATTGACAATAAATATATTATGCCCTTACAAGAAGATGCAAATCCTATGTTATACTCTCCTTCCCTAGGGGATGTTAATATTACTCAACCTCAACTTATCCTTTATCCTCCTTCAAACAAACCTCAACCTAAACTTATCCTTTACCCACCTAAGAATAATGTGTTGCAACAAATGAGTCATAATACTATTGCTCACACACATTATACAAGAGATAATCCCCACCCACCCCAACCAGCCTCAACCTCCTTACCTTTATCCACTCCCATTCTTCCTGCTGCCCCTCGCTTAAATTAATTCATTAGGGAGTATGACCTTGTTGACCAACTAAGGAATACTCATGCTAAGATATCTTTATGGGACCTTATTCAAACCTCCCCTCACTATCACAACATGATGCAAATATCCTTAGAAAAAATTCCTATCCCTTCTAATGCGCAGACACATGACATAATAAATATGATCCAAGGCTTGAATGTTGACATTGTTTTCCACCAAAGTGATCTCCCTCCTTTGGAAGTGCAAAAACAAGTTGAAGCTTTCATGATCATATCTCAATACAAAAGAATATGGATAAAGCGAACCCATTTTTGACAATGGCTCGACTGTTAATGTGTGTAGGGTCAATCTCTTGGCTAGGTTGCATGTGGATAAATCAAACATTCAACCTACCTCTTTATCTATCAGCAGATTTGATAGTGTAGGACAAAAATTGCTTGGTGTGATCACTTTGCCTCTTATAGTTGGAATGGCCACATTAGACACACTAATCCATGTTATGCCACATGTTTCATATAATCTCATTTTGGGTTGGCCATGGATTCATGAAATGAATGGGGTATCTTCCACTCTTCATCGTAAGATGAAGTACATCTACAACAACAAGGTGTACACACTTGACATTGATCTTGAGCCATTTTGTGTCTTACAAATTAAGCAAAAAAAATCCAATCCCTTCAACACTTCAACACCAACCAAACAAGTGGAACCCGTACAACAAACACCATTCGCCAATGATTGGGGTTTCTTAGACTTCACACGTCCTTTACTAGGAGAATTCAAGATCACAAACAAAGACTTTGAAAATGGAACTGTAGTCTTGTCAACACAAGACTCGGTGGATCCTTCGCAAGCATCCACCTCAACTAATTTAGACAAAGAATCCAACAACGAACAAACACCTGATCCAAAATTAATGAAAAATCTTTATGGAAAAGGTTGTGATCTCATGAAACCACTTGGTTATAGTGGAAAATGATGTGGTGCTAATGAATAAGGTATCCACACCCCTATTGAGCCTAACACGTAGACAACTAATCATGGTCTTGGTTATTATCCTTTCATCGAAATCATCAAACCTTCATCCATCATCAACACCATCCCACATCACCCTTCTAACCCAGCCTTAGCAAGTGATCCTTTGCAACAATTGAAACCAACAAAGGACTCTTTTCTTAATGCTGATTTCATCTCACAACCTACTATTGATTTGGATTTTACACACTCCCCCAAAGAAGCGTAAAAAATCTCACAATCTATAATGCCTTGTATATGTATGACATCGTATACTAAGCAAGACAGTTCTTTGTTACAAACCAAAGGAACACCTTCTCCCCTTGATCAAGAGGGTATCTTGTTGAGACTCCTCCAAGATCACTTGATTTCCTTTCCTCCACAGACTCAAAAGAAATGTTCCAACAAACATTCCTTTTGTGCCTGCCACTAAGTCCAAGGTCATTCTACTAATGAATGTAAGGCTTTGAGTAATAAAAATCAACATCTTAAGGAGTTTGGTGCTCTCCCTTCTATGGGGGCTAAACATTCCTTTAATTGATACTAATTTTCACTCTACCTTGCATTCTATCAATCATTTTGGATCACTCTTGTCTTGCACTAAGTGGGGGTAAGGGGTTAGGTAGCCTTGTCCTTGTATGTCACTTGTCGTTGTCTCTTTTGACTAGTTTTTAACCTTTCATGAACATATAAGAGCAAGATTGGGATGTGGATGACATGTCTTAAGTTGACTCGCATGTGACATACTCCCCTTATTCATGACGTAGCTTATCAGAAACATATGACTTGGCATAGGGCTTTCCAAACAAGCTCTCATTTCCTCTTCTTTTAATTTAAATCACTTGCTCATAGTAATGGTGTTAGCAACTGCTTTAAAGTGGGGGCATACATTGACACTCACATTTCATTGTGTGATCTTCTTTTTCTTGTGATTCCCTCTCTTCGAGACATTAGGTACACAATGTCTCCCATGATGAGACATAAAAATTATCCTCTCTTACAAACAAGATGAGACCATTTTCACCTTTCCTCTCTTGAAGACATTACACATGATGTTCCTTAAGATGAGACATTGCAAAAACAAAGAAAAATCTCTTTGAACATTCCTTATATCATTTTTAAAAAAACCATTTTGTTTTGTGGCACCTTATCAAAGTTATCAAGAGGTATAACTTTGGTATGGTTTGAGCAGGAAGCCCAACCAGTGGCATGACTTTCCCCATAGCCATCTATGTGTGTGAGTGCATACCAACCATTACTGTATATTTCTCACCTTTTAGGCCTTCTCACTCGACAAACAACCAAAAGTCTTGTCGCCCCAGAGTGAGTACACTTCCTTTTGGACAAACAACCTATATCTGATCCACAACTAGCTGGACAAACAATCGAATCTTGATCCACATTTTTACCTTCTATTCTTTTATCCCTTCTAGTTCTTGTCATTACATGATCATGTATCTTGTTTTTCTACAAATCATTCACCCTTGAATGTGTCCTCTTGCACTGATGTCAATTTGACTTAGAATCTTGAATCCCGGGGACTTGATCATCTCCTTCATCTTTGTCATTCTTCATCATCCGCACCACTTGGCCACTTTAGTGTGAGTTTGAAGCAAGTTCATACTCTCACTAAAGTGGGGGCTAAATGTGTCACCAAAAATTGTAGCCTTAACACTTTTCACTCATTTGGGGCCGTTCTTGTGTTTTTTGGCTTAGTTTTGCTTAGATTCTATGGTGTCTTGCAAAAGTGTTGTGTTGTAACATATTTTCACACTTTTCTAGGACCCTTTCATTATAATTCAGCTAAATAACCTTTTTTTATTACTTATCAAGCTTTATTTCAAAGTGTTGTAAAGAGTTGTAACAAACTCTCACACTTTCCTAGGCTTGCCATCAACAAATTAACCCTTTCTTATGTTAAAATGACCCCATAATGTAATTATAGGTCCTACTTAAGTGTGTTTCAGAAGACAATCCTTAAAAACATTATTAATCACATTTTAATCCCTGAAAACCACTCAAAATTTCCTAGGTGGACTAAGTCGCCACCTTGGGTGACTTAGTCCCATGTGGCATAAAATCAAATTTAATTCAAAATTCTTGCGAGATTTTGTCTTCTAAACCCTAAGGTCGACCTATGATGTGGTAGTTTCAAGAAATTAGGGTATAACATCTATAAATAAGGGTCTTTTCCCGTGGCGACTTAGTCCCATGTGGCATAAAAATCAAATTTAATTCAAAATTCTTGCGAGATTTTGTCTTCTAAACCCTAAGGTCGGCCTATGATGTGGTAGTTTCAAGAAATTAGGGTAAAACATCTATAAATAAGGGTTTTTCCCCTCATATTCACCCTAATTCAATTTATTCGCATCTATCATTCAATCTTCTCAATCACTTATCTCTCTTTCTCAAGCAAGCTAGGGTTTGAGCATTCTAAGTCATCAAGACATCTTTTTTGAAGCATCTAAGGGTTGAATCTTCCTCCATTGCTAAAAAAAATAAAGATCAATCATCATGGCAAGGTATTAGCTCCATAATTTCATGTTTAATTACTTTATCTCTTCATTTAATTTAATTATCTAAAAGGGGTTTGGCCAAGGCAAACCCACATGCCCTAACATTCAACATTTTCTCCTTCTCTCTTTGTGTGTTTGCAGATTTAGGTACATTGAAGGCTTGGGAATCATTTAAGAATGGATTGAAATCTTGTTGAAGAAACCTCCTTGTTGGCTAGGGAAAAACATCCACAAAAAGACACCTATAAGCCGAATATCAGAGTTTCGGATCTAGAAACTTGTCAAGAACAGAAGAGCAGACCTGAAGCTAGAGAGTGCACCTTCAAATATCCTAAAATATGAAAGTGGACTAAGTCACCATTATTGGTGAATTAGTCCAATTGTACATGCATTTTAGGGTTTTTTGTAGATCTAAGTACGCTTTTGGTAGAAACAAGCCCCAAACTAATTTTTCCAGATCTGGTACTAAGTCACCCAGATTGGCACAAATGTCCCAATCGAATTTTGCAACAATTTTGTCAAGATTCCAGACCTTCATGCCATCCATTTTTAGCCTCCAGGTGCACAAATTTTGTTTCACAGTTTTCTATTTAGTTTAGAATATATTTTTAGGTCATCTTGTATATGTTTGCATATCTCAATGTGTTTTCAAGCATAGCTCATTTTCTAGGTTTTGCATTAGTATTTGATTTCCTTTATCTATTTCCAACATCTAGATCTTTCCATTTAGATCAAATTTCA
Organism: Sequoiadendron giganteum; assembly: GCA_007115665.2. Taxonomy (NCBI): domain Eukaryota; kingdom Viridiplantae; phylum Streptophyta; class Pinopsida; order Cupressales; family Cupressaceae; genus Sequoiadendron; species Sequoiadendron giganteum. Next base: position 495,643,011 of record CM021106.1, read on the forward strand.
ATCACACACACACACACATATTACACATTAATCTTTGAATGTAACATTAGTATTTTGGCCTACCTCTCTCCTTTTAGGTGAAAAACCCTAGAAGTATTAGAGAGCCGAGTGGGTACAAAAATCTATGTTAAATTAATCAGCATAAAATCCTAAGTAATAGCATTTACCTAGCATGTAGGGTAAATGAGAACATTTGTTACGATGTTTCCATTGATAGGCACGAAGATGTATAAGGGAGATGTTTCTTTGTTGTAATTCATCGACGAGTCATGTGAAGTGAATGTTATGGTAGGGGACCCACTTGTACATTATGCAGATGGAATAGGTAGATGTAAAAAGGAGGCCATTGTGTATACTAGATAGAGCTTTCATAGAGCCCCCAAGGGTTTCACAAGTAGACGGCGACCCACTTAAGGTTTCATTTCGTGATGCTTATAAAACCTTCCAGCTATGCCACTAGGGGTCATAACTTGGGTTGCAAGGCTAGGCACCTCACAACACTCACACCCAAAACACTTCTAGGATACGAGGAAAAGGTTCTTTCAGCACTACTAAACAAAACCAAAATGGTTCACGTCGGGTTCACCAATATATAGAGGAGGGGGACCAACCACACCAAGGCCCCAAGTCATGGAGAGTTGAGAGCGAAAGGTTGCCCTAGTCTACCTCAAGTTGGATAAGTGTTTTAAGTCAAGGATAGAGAATGAATATCACTCTTAAGTGCTTCTACCACTCTACTAATCTGAGAGTTTCAATGGGACTAAACGATCAAGCTTTTGGAACCCGAATTGTACTTCTAACATCTCTTTGCCTGAGGACAACAACACGAGTCAGGGACGACAGTGTGGCACACTAGAATCTCATTGGGATGTTGGCATCTGTAAGTTACCAAAAAGTGCAAGACTACATTAAAATGTACAAAAACCTACTAACGACTTAACAAAGGAAGTTTAAAGTATGAACTAAGATGATAACTAATAGAATGAACAAAATAACTAGAATGATGAGAAAAGCAAAGGCGATGAAGATTAACTCATGAGTCCAATTCGACAACAAGCTCCACAAAAACATGTACCTACACATAGCCAAGAGAGGAAAAATGTTGGGGTAGTATAGGGGTTTTTCATAGTCAAACCCCATCTTTGGTGTTTCCACCTCCATAGACAACTAGATAGATTGAGAGATAGAAATATGCTAAAGAAAATAATGCTAGAATGGAAATGGAACCAAATATTACAAGAGACACAAAGCTACACAAATACAACAACAAAGTAAATGAAAAGTGTTACCACCCTCGACCAAAGGCACCCAAGGCCAATGAGAGAGGAATGCGAGCCCATAACAATGGTAGAGTCAACACAACCACAACAACACTGAAAGCAACTTCACTAGGCACTAAGCTGCAACTTCTGTGGTAAAATGTGTGGGATATTGTGATGTTGATAGTGTAGTGAGTAGCAAGAGTATGGAGCAATAATTGTGAAGTAAGATCAAGCAATCATGTAGAAATGTGAAGAAGCTCAAGAATTGCTAAAGAGATGAATTGATTGAGAAAAATAGCCATTTGAAGATGAAATGGGAGGGAAAAGACTCCTTTAAAGGTTGGTAGGAAGGTGTAGGGGTGTTACATTTTGTCACAAAAGGAGAATGTAACGCCTCTATAGATTTCAAAGGCAAGAATCCTATCATAACGACATTGTGATGCATAGATGTTTGTTTGCCGCACACGCGTCCCTGATAGAAATTCCCCCATCGACACTAAAAGCTCCAAGTGGATAGGGTGCACAATGAGGATGTTAAATTACTTGGTTAGATTTGATTTTTCTAAGGCGGAGGGTGTAAAAGGTGAATTTGCGAGAGGGGTGCAAATTCGCTCCTATAAACACTCTAAGCATCTTGCTACAAATTGTAGTGTAGAAAAAAAGTAACCCTTTTAACACTTAATTTGGGAATAATTAATGTTAAATTGAGCCTAATTTGGCCTTAATTTAGTGTTGTAAAGTGTATTTATTTACATTTTCACACTAAGTTTTGGGCCCTCTTTCATTTATGACCTTCAAATCATCATTAATAGGCCCTTATGGCCCTTTATTATGCATCGTGAGGCTTATTTCAATTGAATTCTTGACAAATTCAATAAATGCATTTAATTTTCTAACCTCCTAACACTTCCTTAGCCCAAAAAGCTAGGGTGGGACCCATAAACCACCTTGGGTGTGTGAGTCCCCCTAGGTGGGACCCATATGCCACCTTGGGTGTATGAGTCCCATTTGGCCCCTTTTTAGGGTTTTGAGCGAGAAATCAAGATTTTTAATTCAAATTTTGTGAATGTCAACATTTGAGATCTAATAAACAATAAATTAGATGGAATGCCTCTATAATTGAGGTTTCAAATCATTATTTCACCTAACAAGAGCTAAGAAACCTAAGAATATTCAAGCAAGAGAGTCTCACCTAGATCTAGAGCCTTCAAGAGTTTTTGCCAAGTATTCAAGTGCATTCAAGAGTCTACAAGAGCATTCAAGAGCTGATTAGCAAGCATTCAAGAGCATCAATTCAAGATTCAAGCATCATGTCAAGGTCTTCATGCATCATGTGTGTTTGTGAGCTAACATATTGATGTAGAATTTCTGATCCAAGTTCAAGCATTCAAAGCCATATCAAGTGTTGTGATCAAGATCTACATCCATTGGAGCCAATTCATACAAGTCACAAATCTACACTACAATGATTCAACAAGGTTTGGTGAGTTGTTACATTCATTTGGTCATTCATCATTCCTTCATGTTATTTCAATTCATTTCAAAGTTTAATTACTCAAATGAGGTTTGACTGAGGTAGACCCCCATCCACTAACAAAGACAACATTTTTTTTCTCTCTCTCTCTCTCTCTTGTGATGTGTGTTTTGCAAACTTATGTGAATGAGACTAAATCGAGACCTTGGGCATATGAGTCCTAGTACATATATATTTCTAGATTTTAGTGGATTCTAACTTATCACTATAAGATTCATGTTTCTACCTCAAAACCCTAGATTGGGACTAAATCGCCTAGTCTGGCGTATGAGTCCCTTTACACATCAACAACAATAAAATTTAGATTTTCAAATCTTTCTCAATCATCTCCAACCTTCCAAGTACTCCTTTGTCATCCTCATTTTATTATTCTAATTTCAAGTTTCATTTTCTAGGTTACATAGCTATATTTGCATGTTGCATTCATTTCCTTCTTTCTAAGCATTTGTTTAGTGGTGAACCCCTTCTTTAATCACACCTAAGGAGGCCTTGTAGCAATCTATTTTCCTAATTGGATTATTAGGTTGAAATATATAGGGTTTCCTTGAATGAACTAAGAGTGCTATAGGTCCTACCCTTGTGTTCCATTACCTAAGAGGTAGAGCGCCCTATTTCCTTGCGTTCACAAATGTAGTAGTGTCTCCTTTCATTCCTTTTCAAAAATATAATCGCTTCACATCAGCCAACATTTTAGTCACACTTGGATGTCTAAAATATGTACTTCATGCACTTCTTTCCACACCATATTTCTAAACTCTTCAGAATTAGGCACATGCATTCTTCCTTTAAAATTTAAAAATCCACTAGGTTCAAAATGAAATCCTTTGTACCTTGCATCTTGTGGATTATTCATGAGTGCTTTCTTAACTTGCTCATAGTACTCATCACCCTTGGATTTTTGCTTTAACATTTTTTCATCCACTCAAACTTCTTTCCTTTCCTTTTCAATGAAGTGACGGGAAAATCTATCTTGGGAAAGTTTGCAACAAACCTCTGATAGTAGCCAACCAATCCCATGAGACTTCTAACCTCTAGTATGTTCTTAGGTACTGGCCATTCTAGCATCACTTTTATTTTAGCTGGATCCACTGAATTTCCTTCAATCAAAATTACATGACCCAAATATTGCACCTTCTTCTGAAAGAAAGTACACTTAGAGAGTTTTCCATATAGTTTGTGTTATCTTAACCACTGGAGAACTATCTCTAAATTTTTTTAGTGCTCCTCTTCATCCTTGGAATAAATTAATATATCATCCAAGAATACTAAAACAAACCTATCCAAACAATCCCTAAAACCATTAATCATTAGGTTCATAAATGTCGTAGGTGCATTAACAAGTCTGAAAGGTAAGATTGTAAACTCATAATGCATGTATCTAGTTCTAAAGTAAATTTTGAATATGTCTTCATCTTTGATTCTCAGTTGATGGTAACTTAATCATAAATCAATCTTTAAAAACACAACCACTCCTCATGCCTGATCAAAAAGATCATCAATACATGGCAATGGATATTTATTCTTTATCCTTGCTTTGTTAAGAATCTGATAATCAATACACAAGCGTAGTGTTCCATCCTTCCTCTTCATAAAGATTATTGGTGCTCTCTGGGGTGAAACACTAGGTCTTATCAATCCCTTAGATAATATCTCCTCTAACTGTGCCTTAAGTTCCATTAATTCCATAATAGTCATTCTATAGGGCACCTTAGAAATATGTTTAGATCCTAGTACAATGTTAATAGAGAAATAAAACACCCTCTTGGGAGGTAATCCAGGTAGCTCATATAGAAATAGATCTACAAATTTTCGTAAAATGAAATTTACTTCTCCATATTCGTTTCTTTGAATATTCCACCATTTCCCCTTCTTCAATCTCTAGAGAATCTTGTGGTTCACAATCCATTACACTATTTTGAGGAGTGAATTCCTTGAGTTGTTCTATTTTGACTACAAATAGTTGGAAACCTTTTTTTTTTACCCTAAGCATTTGCATGGCAGAAATCTGTCACAACTTAATCTCTTTTGGTGTTCCTTGCAATGCCAATTTCCTAGATCATCAAGACACTCTACTACCTTATAATGATAATCCACTTTGGCTCTTTGTTTCCATAGCCAATTCATTCCTAAAATTACATCATAAGATCTTAGGGGTGCTACATACAGGTTTACTTTAGTAGAGAAACTAGGAAGTTCTACTTTGGCTTCAAACAAGCATTGCTTCACCATTACTCTTGTTCGGTTTGCATACTCAACAACCCAAGACTTTTCCATAAATCCAATTTTTCTAGATATTTGATTAGCTACTCTAGGTGAAACAATTTTTTTTGTTGCTTTAGTATCAATAAGTGTAGATATAGGTATACCAAACAAAATACCTGGAGTTTCCACTGTTGTAACTTGATATTCAGCTTGTCGATTGTCCAAGGTTGCATGGATCTTCTACTAAAATGCAGTTCGTTATAAAGGAAGAGAATTTCCATTTGCTTGGGATCCTGAAGGCTTGTTAGTACATTGAGCAACATAATGACCCCCTTTGCAAGTAAAGCATCCTTCTACGGGTCCCTTCCTTTTTGAATATTTGTCAAATTTATTGACATTCCCTCCAATATTATTTAAATTGTTGTTGTTATTATTTCCTCGACGATTTCTTCTTGGTTTGTTCCAATTATTATGAGATCCCTTATTTCCTTTCCTTTGAGATTCTTGTGCTCCAACATAATTCCTTGGCACCTGATTTAATTGAGAACCACTAAAATTCTTTCAGTTTTTATTCTCCCGATGGATTTAAATGGCTTTGAGCTTCTACCCTTTCTTGACTACCTTTTCATATACTAGATCCATAGTATATGAACCATGTACATCCACTTCACCACCAATTGAGCTATTCAGCCCATGATGAACTTTCTAATTCGAAAACATTCATTGTTCTAGTACATTGGCACACACTTCAGAATATGAGTGAACTTTTCCCAATAATCATTCACCGACATATCACCTTGTCTCAAATTTTGGAAATCAGTTAATTTTTGGTCATAAAAGAGTTGAGGTAGCCATATTTTCTTAAATATTTCAACAAGCTCATTCCATGTTAAAGTTAGAGAACTAAGACCAAGTTCCATCTTTTTGTTCATCCACTAGTTAGAAGCTTCTCTCGCTAACTGAAACACACCCCAAATAACTTTGGTGACCTCAGAATAGTTTTTGATTTCAAAATATTTTTCCATTTGAATTAACCAAGCCTCAACCTCAACCTCATCTTTATTGGTGCTTCCCTCAAATTTTGGTGGGGTATCTTTTCTCATATCCCTGGACAACTCAGTTGCCACACGTTTTGTTTTGCTACTTTCAAATTTGGACATAGATTCTTCTTCCCTATGTTGATTTGATTGATTAAGGTTATGAGAATTCCTTTTCTTTCCTTTTCACTTCTTGTTCAATATTTTCTATCCTTTCCCTAGTTTCATCCATGATGGGCAAGATACGATCCAACTTGGTTTTAGTATTATCTAGACATTGTCCAACTTCTTGAATTTATCCAAGATTAGACCTTGTTCTCACCATCTTTTCAAGAAAAAGTTATAATTGAAGGTTCATCTATATTAGGTCCTATCATGGTTCACTTAATATATTGACAACCTTTCAAAAGAGAAAATATTCACACACAAGAAATTCTATTTTGCTCACAAGTTTTGATATAGAAAATACCTTTTCATTTATTCATAAGGATTTCAATTTCCTTTCATTTACATTGAATGACTATTCAAGTAGTGAAGAGGAGAGTATCCATCATATTCACTCTCAAATACATAGCTTAATGGGGTATGACCTTCAGATTTTTGTTCATCTCTAATTTGTTCTTCTTTATCCCAAAAAGGATAGTATCCCTTAGATTTATCTTTTGATACATAATTATGAGGTACATAACCTTCTGAATCACCACTTGAGGCTATAATAATTATTTCAGCCATGGGTAAAACATGAGGATCTCTAAACAACATAGTTGGACTGATGCTACATTCTAAGGGCATATCCCTAGAAAGTGATAGTGAGTCCGATTTTTCTAGAGAGACAAGAGGTGGATAGTTGAAGTTGGCTTCATTTCTCATCCTTCGTTTTCCTTGGCTAATTTGTGATAGAGCATGATTGATTGTCTTGGTATCACTTAGCTAGATGGTGTCATATTTAGTTCCCTCAATAGTACGAACAAGGGCTTCCTTTTCCTTCTTGGCCCTTTGGTAACACTTATTCTCGATTAACTTTCTTAAACCTGAGACACACCATATTGGCACAAGAATTTACCAAGCATTAGATTCACATAATTTTGGAAGGGAAAACATAGCAAGCACATAGAATCTAGAGATGAACTTGGTAGCTCTGATACCAGTGTAGCATGCCCCTTGTTATACACAATAATTTTCCTATGTTTTACCACAAGTGATTTTAAACTAAATGCTAGACACATAGCGATAAAAAATTTCTTTTCAAAACAAGATAATATGCACACATGATAGAAATAAATTATCCTTCTCATTTCATTCAACGAATTGTACAATATTTTCAAAGAAACAATTTCATAATCTAAATACAAAATACACTTTCCATCTTTCAAAGAAATAGATACAAGATACATACATAGCTCAGCTGAGCTTCATTAGCACTAGAAATACAATTGATCCCAGAAATCCCCTTTCAAATCTCGGCTTGTTGACTAAGAGGAGAAGCATCACTCAAGTGCTTTTTCACCATCCACAGACTAACTGCAATCCTACATAACTAGAACTTTTCCATACAACTTATCTATATTATACATGTATGATAATCTTGGACTAGCATGCTAAAAGGTAACACAATGAACTGACAGTGTAACCAGTGGTGAATTACACTAATTTGGCCAAAGTATTCATCACCCAATACTTTGAGTGGACATCACACACTCACCCACAATTCTAGCTTGATTTGTTAAGATCAATCATATTCTATGCATAAACAATTCTCTCCACTGTATAATCTATAACCCCAAGAGCAACCTATATATACTAAGTTCACTAAGACTCCTCTAATAGGTTTAACATGTGTTTCCATAGACTACCAAATTTTTCTTAGCTTAAGTTATAAAGAATCCACTCAATTTAAGTACTTAATACTATATATATGTATATATACACTCACTCATTAATATGGAGTATGTACAAATACTCAAACAATAAATATTCCAATCTATAAACAACAAATGACTTTCAATTTCACAAATGTTGAAAACAATCTTTCCCTAAAAACATATTAATTTTCTAAACAACAAAAAAATGATATATAATCAATCTAAAATCAAACAATCATAAAAGAGTAAGATTCAACATGCCTGTAAGTATAAAGCTCCAACATGATCTAGCTAGTTTCCAAACCTAGCCTCCTCAAATCATCTTGCAACTTGGCAATAAATTATTTCCACTCTCCCAAAAACATTCATGAATTATCACAATAAATCTCTTGCAAAAGCACCCTCTAACTCTCTCACAAAACTCAGGAAAAATAGATAAACTTTCAAAAAATAACAGGAAAGTGAAGACATGCATCCCTTTGAGGTAAATATTTCCTCTATTTATACACAAAACTCAGCACCTACGGGCTAGAAACAAGGTAGATGAATCAAAATTTCTTAGCTTATATGATTAAACTCAACTTGGTAAATAAAAAGTGGTAGATTTCAAACTTAATACTCAACAAAATAACACAACAGGTCGCTTCATTCTTGGACAACAAGAATGCATTTTGGATATGCAAGGTAAATGATCAAATAGGTCGACCCTATTCATGCCATCTTCTACTTGACTTCTTCTCCAATTTACTTTGGTTTCTATCGCTAGACAAAGTTCATAAAATAGACTTCTAAAGCAATGCAATTATTCATAATTTCGTGCCACATAAACTTCTTACATGTACAGTTGGTGTTTGTAGACTAAAGACCAAGTTAAAGCTTTTAAATGCATTTCAAACTATCTTCAATACTCTTGACTATGTCTTATTTATTTTCCCACATGACTTCTATTATATTAATTTTCATTTGCAAGCATGGAAATTCAAGATAAATGTCTATAGCACTCCCTTAGTGCACACTCTTTATTGCTGCGCCAAACACTATATGTGTGCTATATACTATAGTCTATATAGTATGCGCTTGACATTTAAAAATATCAACACTTTATATATAATCAACGCTTATTTAAACATTAGAGTATATCAATAATAATATAAATATGCATATATATGCATTATATATATTTCATTATACATATATATATATATATATATATATATATATATATATATATATAAATAACTTAACATGTTCTTATTTATGTATATATATATCAACTCATACGATTATAAATATACATAATTTGATATTTGAATGCATAAATTATGTCCATTTACTATTCATATTATTATCGCACATGTATATATGCATATATATAGATGTATATTTATATATATTAATATACTTGTATGGACATGGCCTTCACATCAATACATACACATATATCAATATATATATGCATACATATATGTCTATATACCTATATATAGATATATATACATACATATATATATATATACATATATATATAGCATTACCTTCAAACATACATAAAAGCAATAATATCAACTAACATATATACACTAAATATATATTCATGTCACTTTATCCATTTGATGTTCCCATGCATATGGGTAATTTTACCATAAACATGCATAGATACATCTATCTACATATACTTATGCACGTAATTACTCATGTGTATGAGTTCATCATAGATATGCGTATATGTTTATATATATCCTATGTATATATCTCATCGATTGTACTCTTAAAGAAGTATTAAAAAATATAAAGAAAGTCAAACACTTATTTCAAGCATGACCTCACAATCAAACAAAACCTCTTAAACAATCAAACCAAGGTATCTTACCTTTTTCCAGAATTTTTTGACTTGACTATTCTAAAAGTGAGTGTGTGAAAGCTTAGTTAGACTCATTAAGGGTTTCTAGACCAAAAATCTTCTCCTGAGTGATACTTCCCCTCCCTTTCAGAGGAATGAACCTGTATTTGTCACTAACTTGACATATTTACAAAGGTAGTCAATTGATCACAAAACAATCACTTGCAGTATATATTCTATATTAAGACACACACACACACACACATATATATAACATCAATTTGAATCAACAATTTATTTATTATATTTCCAGTGATTCATATAAACAAAGTTCATTCACATTTATTTCCATTGAAGTTACAAACAGACACACATATGCAAGTATTTCATATAGCTAGGTAAAAGTAATTAGGTAAATATACTACAGGGTGTAACAACTTTTTGGCCAAAGTAGGATATTGATATTAACATTTTTAACTAAATCTTCACCTTTTGAGACTTATAATAGTTAAACCATTAAGAAGTTGAAGATGGTGTGAACTATTGATTTGTGGAAATTTGTGTGTAGATTTTAAATATATAAATTTTTTAAAAAATAAAAAATTCTAAATCTTTCTACGTAACTTTTAATAACTAGTTTTTTATAATAAACAACATTTTTAAAAAGTAACATTTATGTCATCATGCATAAATTTTATTTAGAAAGGATAAAATTCTAATTTTTAAAATATAGATTTGTAACATTAATATCTAGTGATGGATATTTTTTCATATTTTTAGTTACATATTTTTTTAATTAATTTTTGAAGTCAGGGTAATTATAATTTGGACATAGATGTATGTTTTCACACATAACTTGTGTATATATTGAAATTCAATATTTTTTTTGGTGAAATAAAGACATCAATACCCAGTGCACATATATTTTTTGATTTTTTTTTTTAGTATTTTACTATTTTTCTACATGTGTAGAACAAAAAACTTGATATTTGGTGAAAAACCTATGTTTAGAAAAAATAGATAATAAGTACATAATAAAATAAAAATATATTAAAATTATACTTGTTGCAAAGTTCATTTCAAGGAATAGAATCTTGAAAATTATCTTGTCACATTAATTATATTTGAAGGTCCAACTTGAGGTTTGAAACTAGAATTTTTGAGAAAATTTTGAAGCAAACATTGAAAGTGTCTTGTTAAGGCCCTTCATTTGATGGTATGTTTGAAGGTACATTTGAAGGTGTTTTGTTCCCACAAAAAACTGCAAAAAGAACTTCAAACGAATGTAATTTCCAAAAATGTCCATAAAGGACCTTCAAACAAAGGTCCTTTTTTATCCCTTTTCTAGAAATTTTTATAAAAGGAATAAAAACGAACCTTCAACCTTCGAATGAAGGTCCAACTTTGAATGAAGGTACTTTTTAACATACCTTCAAATGAAGGTACCTTTGTTCAAACAAAAACCTTTGAACGAAGGTAGTTCAAATTGCCACTTGCTTCCAAAATTTTCATTTCCCAAGTTTGGGACCTACTATTGTGGGATTATCTACACGTGGATGCAATGATAGAAATAGTACAAATTTCACTATGAATGACACTCCTAAGGTTTGTATATTGTTTGAAATAGTAGGGAAATGAACTTAAAGCAATGAGGTGGATCAATTGACTCTATTTTGACTACCAAGGTCAACATGTTTAAATGGTTTATGTTAAGTGTAGTGTGTTTGAAGCTTGTTGAAAATGTTGGTGTAAATAGGTGTTTTACCTAAATAGTTCATTATTGGATCCTATTTACATGTTAGGAATACTTATGTCCTAGAATGAAATCTTCTTAAAAGGTGTTAGTTGTCATTAGATCTTATCTTATCTTTTGATATTTAATGATTATGTTCTAAGTCAATTAATATTTGTGAGGTAGTTGTCTCATTGTACAAAATTAAAGCACATGTCAATAGCTTATCTAATTCTATCTCAAAACTTACCTTTATATGCAAGGCATTATATATACATTTCTATATTCAATTTGGTAATCTTCCAGCATCCATAATCATAGCATGATATTCTTGTCATTTTTCTCTTGTGGAAGTTATTTTTGTCTTGCAAGTGATCTTGGGGTGTTGGGAGTTCACCATTAACTCCTACACAGTATTAGAGCTCCAGTGTTGTGGACTTCTTCTCATATCTGAGGGACCTATTTTGACTTGAATATTTTTCTAGGTGCAATTGAGGGTTTCAAAGATCTTACGATTAAATTTAGGGCATCAAAGAAAGCCAGGCTTGCCTTTCATTTTTGTTAAACTTTGCTCTATTTTTTTTGATATACAAGGGTTTAAAGTAGGGTTATAGTTGGTAGATCTAGGAGGTATTTGATTTTTCAAAACACTTTGGACCAAATTTGACCCTGCCATCATGTCCAAAAGGCGTGATAACCTTAAGATCAACTGTCAAATCATTGAAAACAAACACTTTTGTCTTAGAGGCACCAGAGGTTTTTCTAGTTGTTGCAATTTATACAGAATCCATACAATATGGATTTGTACCGTATGGTCGGTTGTATACAATCTATAGTCATTGGTCATTGTCAATAAAATAGTCTTATACTATCCAACATAGTTTACAACATTTTTTGAAAAAAATCCCTACTTGTGTCACTCTATGAACTTGGTGCGTCATTGTCACATTGTGTTGTTTTAAAGGGTAAGATTTATAGGTTTTGTTGATCCTTAAATCTTACACCTTATAGGAACAACCTTATGGGAAGTTCAGTGAATGGGGGACTAATTGTGCTTCATTGAAGAACCTCCAAGATTTTAGAAGTTGACTTTTCGTTCTTGTTTTGGGGAGAAAAGTGGAAGAAGGAAAAAATAAACAAATCTAAACTAGGCGATATACCAAAACTTTTATAACATTCCAAATATCTTTCCTGGATAACCAGAGTACCAACTCTTTATGCAATGAGCACAAAGTGCTACAGGCCCTTCATTTTTGAAAAGAGAATGAAATGCATAAGGCTTAAACAAGCACAAAGCATAACATTTAGATCTTCTCACGAGAAGCACCCACTAAGGTTCAACAAAGTGTGATACAAATAGAATATCCTACTAATGCCTTGAATCCTTACAAATATTATTCACTCATAAGCATAGTATGACACTTAACATAAACTACTTGTAGTGTCAGAAAATGTACTCCTTTACATTTTCACATTATGTTTGCATCCCCCTAATTAATTGGAATTAATTATGCCTCTAATTGATCCAATTATGCATTTAAAATCCTAATTAGTTTTGTTTTTCGAAAGAGGAACCTACATTAAATAATTACAAACATCAAATTACACATCTTGGAAAATGTGTGTCCTAGGTTTAGGGCATAGGACCCTATTTTTTAATATGTTTTTGGTAGTATTTTCATGATTCAAATTCATTACAATTTTCGGCCTTTGGTGTTTAATTGTCAAGAAATTAGAAAATTACAGGGGTATACAAGGTCTTTTTATCAAATCAAATCCTAGAATCAAGAAGTTGCATAATTCAACTTTCACACGAGAAAATATTATTGTCAAGAGCATAATTATCAATCATCTATAGCAGCATTAAAGATCCTATCATGATGTCAAATTTATTTGCATTCATGCATTTTTTTGGAGCTAACATTGTGATGTAGGTTTCAAGAATTCAAGTATCAAATTAAGTGTCAAATAAAGCATCAAATCAAGCCATTTTCATACAAGATACAATCCTTAGAGATATGTGTTAGACTTTAGTCCTCTAAGGGTAGCCATTAAAGGGTTTGGTGAGTTGCAACAAGCTAGTGTTCATTCATCATTGCTTCCCTTTATGATTTTATTTCATTATCAAGGTTTAATTACCAAACTAGGGTTTGAATTAGAAGGCAAACCCTTATACACCAAAAATAAACATTTTTCTCCTCTTTGTGTGTTTGCATATTTATAGGTGAAGAAGGATTGAAGATTGATCAAAAGTGAAAATTTGTAAAGTTGTTAAAGTTGTCAATACATAGAATCTTGCTTGAAAAATATATTTTTGACTTTTTGATAGTGAGATCCAAAGAAATTAGGAGTGCAGATCTAGGAGCAGAGGACTATGAAAACAAATTTTGGACCCCTACTACAGAACCCATTCACCCTAGGGAATATTTTTCCCAAGAGGACACTCAACAACATATTTTGGTGATTGGTTCACATTAGCTTACCCTTCTTAGATTTGTTGGAAGTCTGTTGTTTTAGATTGTTTTATGCTTTAAATTGATGATCCAAGTTTCACATTGCATAATTGAGCATTTACTATTTTTAGTTTTTCTCCCAAAAGTGCATTTCAGGCATATTTAACCCATCTTGTCATAAGGAAAAACAACCAAAGATCTCTAATAGGGTTGCCTCACCTAAGTTTTGAAATTCAATCCTACCTTTGATGATCTCTTTTTCTTAATGAAATTGATAGGAAGATAGGTGCATACATTGTCCATTTACCCATTTTGCCATCACCTATTTCCCTTCATTTTACTACTATAGAAATGAAAGAGTACATGACATGGTTTAGTTAACTGCAAATTTATATCAAACACCATAAAGGTTGAAACTTAAATAATCATTTGTTCAAGATCACATCCATACACACATGGCACATAGCATAAAATGAGTACCAATAGAAAGTAAAACATAACAGAAAGGAAAAAATAGGCATAATTTGATGCTTTCTATTTTCTATTAGTTGATTCAAATGATACAAATGCTAAGGTTGGGTGCCAAATAGTTATTTTATTTAAAATTGATCTTGTAAGTATCCCTTATAGAAAATAATGAACAATCACTGCTAAAATTATGAACAAAATAGGTTGATGCTTGGGAGAGGCTCGAGATTCCCATTTATAGGATAATGAAAGCAACAAGAAAAAATCCCTCTCCCACTACCTAGATTGTAAAAGATAAAAAACCAAATAGTGTCATTAAAACACTACTAGAGAAACTACAAAGATATTTGCATAAAGAAAACAAAGATTAATCTTTCCTCTATCAGGCCCATATTGCAATAACGTTTGTATTGGTGATAACTGATTGAAACGTAACTCAAAATTCTCCAAAATAATATTTTCAATTAACTCCTTTGTGCAAAGCTGTCATGGAGAATCCCAACCGATTCAAGAATGAATGTCCTCTAATAGAACCCATAATTATTAGGCATTGTACTTAATTAAGACCCTTTGGCAGCTGAAAATCTGATCATAAGATATGGAAATTGTGGTGATTGTTTTAAATACTTAGGCAAGCGAATCCTTCTAACATTAATGGTGCCTGTAGCTTTTCACTTTTGAAAATGGGGATCACTCATTTCCTTCCTAGGTTCAAGACATACTCAAGCCTTTTTCTGGCTATCAATTAGTATTCTCCATTGCTACTTTGATGTTGTATGCTTCTCCCTTTAGGAAAATCCCTACCAAGGACATGTGGCATTCAGGTGGGAATTCTTAGAGCTTTCCTTCGAGCTACCTCTAGGAATATTTGTGGTGCTGACATGTGGCACCCTTCACTGTCGAAGACTTAAAAAGAATGGGTGCTTTTAGCAAAGACCATGCGACCACCACATGGCACCATCACACACCTTTGTAAGAGGAGAAGGCCACAATAGCACTTGAATGTGTGTCATGCCGACATGTGGTGTCCCCAATATTGATATGAAAATCAACAAACTAGAGATGAGATAAAAAGGTCATGGGGCCACAAAACTCATGGAATAAACTCAAGACAAAGAAACTAAAAGAAAGTGTTGATTTGAAGCTGTAGATAAAAAGCTCCATAGTCCAGGCGACTTCTGGGGGTCCTCCGCTTGCAAAGGAACAAACCCAACAATACTCTAGCTTGTAGCAAAATAAAGGAAAAATGGGCACATCCTTAGAGTTTAAGGAATGTAGAGTGCAATGATTCCTAGTTCGCCTTCGAAGGTTGCACCAATGTGCACAGTTCTTCAAATACTTGATCCAAATCAATTATCTCTTTGAAAGAGATGTCGCTCAATTTTGTTTGTGCAAACCCGATGTGAAAGTTGAGCTGTGCGAGAGGATGCAAAATCCTTTCAATCTCCTCAGTGCTTAGTGATGGACTCAGGGCCTAAAAGATCGATTGATTGTGTTACTTATCCTCTAGTGATTATTTGATTTGATCCTCAATCAACATCACTTTATCAAGAAAAAATGGGGATAAAAGATCTAATTTGACTAATCCCTCAAAGTGCTCCCTCATTTTATCAACCTTAAGCTCCAAAGCATGGTGGCACTCCTTGCCCCTTCAGGTTGCCTTATTACATTTGATGAACTCATTAGACTTCTTCACAACCACTCTTCTATTTGCGATCCTTGCATCTACCAAGGCATCATTTGCAGCCTTGTATAACTTTTCAATTAAGTGCTCTGATTCAACCGCCCAGGGAGTGATAGATTACAGGATTTTTTCAATGACTGGGTTGACCTTTGTAGTCAAATCGTGTGCGTCTTCCATGAATCTCAAAGCCGGTCACATGGATGCTATTACATCCCTTATCTTCTCCCAATAAGATACATATAATTTGTGTAAGGCATAAATTGATAAGCATAAGAAAATCAATGTTAAACGAAGTAAACTAATCTAATTCACATGAAAGATTTAGATTCATACCCATTACTCATAAAATGAAACTACGAAGAAATGAAATCAAAGGAGAGAACATAAATTGAATTCATAAAACATAGTGTTACTATCCCATGTCAAAGTGTATTCACAATGATGTTGGATCGTTGTTGTATCAATGCAAAGCCTTCACTGATGAGCTTGCAAAAGCTTCAAATGTGTGTGTGTTGATCGAAGATGTGTGTCAAAGTTCTTCAAGAAATTGATTGTAATTCCATCATTACTTCATTGTGCATAAGATTCCAATTCTTTGATCATTTTTATGATGAAGAGGATTGTTATATAGATTTTGTGTTTTGAAATAAATGATCGAGATCGCATAGTAGAACATCCTCATCAACAGTTCAAAACCGTTAAGAGGAATCAGATTGGAAGAATAAATGGATTTGGATTATGTAATCGGTGTGATTGATGAAATAAAGCTGATTGTTTAGTGGAATTGAGGAAATAGATTTCCTAATATGTGGAATTAAGGAAATCAAGTTGAGCCTTCAGTGAGATTGAAGAATAGATGAATCAGTCAGGAAATAGATGGATCAATAAGCCAATTAGAGTGAGAAATTGGGGGATCATAATTTTCTCAATCATGAAAGTGGGTGAAGGTAATTAATTAAATGAATGAATTAATTAAGCCTTTTTGAGTTGAATGTGCAAGTCATGCTTGACTTTTGCAAACAAAGTTGTATTTGTTTTGTTGATCTTTTTGGATGATGTTTCAATAATTTATTCAATTATTCATGTTTAGGGGAAAGTGATTTAATTAAGCTATTAAGTGGTAATAATTTAATTGATTTAGGGGAATAAGGTAAATTAGCAACATAATTAAATAATTGATGTTATTTAATTAATCAAAAGGAATAAAGTTGGATTAAGAATTTATTAAATAAATGAAATTTATTTAATTAGTCAAAAATGATGAAAAAGTGAATTAATTAAATAATGTAATATTATTCAATTAATAGAGGAAATTGGGGTTTTTGATGTAAATGATGATTGAGGATGAATTAATTAAATAATGTTAACTCACTTAATTAAAAGACGAACATAAAATTTGATAATAATTAAATAATAATGTTTTATTTAATCATTTAGGGAAGAAGGGTGAAAGTTAGTGTTGTTTGCCAGTTAGGACAATTTAGGGCACCTACATAATTATTGCAACACAAAGAGAAAATTAGCTTGTTGCACTAAGGTTTCCGATACATCCTACAATTTTCAGACCATCAATTCTTTACGCTTGATTTCTTCTTGCAACCTATTGATCATTTTCAAAGAATTTGAATTCTCAAGGCATAATTGCATCAATTCCCTCTCATGCGCTTGCAAAGTAGATTCTACAATTTTCTTCGCCCATTTATTTGCATTTATTACAACCTAAGCATGATGAAGCTTTTCTTGAAATTGTGCCTTTTTTTATTACAAATCCTATTAGACTTAGACTTGCACCATTGAAGCATCAAAGAGCTCTTATTGGATCTTTTGTAGCTCCTCCATATTTTTGTGTAATTATTTCTCTTTCAACTCCTTGGTAATCTTTTAATCTATGGCTAGATATTGGGCATCCACCAATATCTTTTATAGTCCTTCTTACTCCCATTCCATTTCTTCACTGCACAACTACTTTTGTTGATTTGAGGCATCAGAGAAATAATTTTGCGCCTATTATAGCTCTTGTTCCTTATCTTGTAGTTCAGAATTCAAGTCCTCTTTTTTATTCACCTTAATCCCTACCCCTATGTCATTCAACTCAGCTTAGAGATGAGATTTTTCTACTTTCTTTTCTTGCATGACTGCTAAAATTTTATCTTGTTGTTCCTATCGCAATCGGGCGATATTCGTATCTTGTGCTTTTATCTCTGTCTGATGCCTCTCCACCATAGCCTTAGTATTTTTCAATTCTTTTTCCCTTTTCTTTAGCTTTCAATCATGTTTTAGGTAGTCATTTGACACTACCTTTTGTGTTTCTTTTATGAGGCTAGCTTGTCACACAAAAGGGTATACTAAGATTGAGGCCTATCACTTGGATCTCATAATCCTAGTACTACATCTGATCCTCAATTTTAGAAGCTAGGGGATTCATGGTTTTGATCATCAAGGTTTTTAGCTTCTCATCAAAATTTGTTTCTATCTTGGGGGTGGTCAAATCTAGCATGTCTCTTGATCTCCTCTTTTTCTTTATTTCCTCTCAAGACTTTTTGTATAAATCCATTTGAGTTTGATCCTCTAGGGGGACTCAATGCTTTGTTTGAAAATTGGGATGCCAATGGGCAGACCAAAAAAAATAGGATATAGGGTGGTCCCTATGTATTCTCTTGATGTGGAATCCATAAAAAATCTTAGGGTCACAAGTGAGAAAGGTAGGATGCCTTGCCATGCTTGTGAGGGATGTGGGAAAATCAAAGGAGTAAAATGGGTAGGAGTGGATGAAAAGACCATTGGTATAGTGGAAGGTAAGGGCGAGGAGACCTGTATAACAGGTGGGTCAAACATGGGAGTTTTTGCTTTGGATAGAGAAAGAAAGATGTCAACTACATAGGTGGAACTAGGTGTTGGGTCTAAAAGTGAAAGTTGTGAAGTGGTGGGAGTGATAGTTGCAACCATGGAGGAAGGTGCGAAAATGGGAGTCTATGTAATAAAGGCCATAACAACAACCAAGGAGGAAGATAGAGGGGAAAATGATAGAGCAATGGGGAAAATAAAAGATTGAGAAGAAGAAAGAATAATGGGAGAGAAACCTACCTATGCCACAGGGATCACAAATACCTATGAAATGATGGACACATCCTCTTCATTATTCTCCAAGACTTTCCTTGAGTTAGAACCGTGAGTTCTTCTCCTCTTTGTGGGGGGTTTGCTGGTTGCAATAGATCCTTTGGTCATCAAACCTGATGAGCCTTGAGCTCCTTGATAACTAGGGGATACCTTTTATATGTGTGGGTTTGGGTCTACCTGGTTGATGCACTTGCAAACAATGACTGTTGTCATATTTGTCTACTTGATGTTTCCTCTACAACCTTTTATTTTTTGCTTTGCTTAGGTGGAAAAATGGATTCTACCTCAACAAAGTCTCCATGTTCAATATCCCATATTTCATTGAACTTACAGTCTATGGGGATAGAGTTATAAATGGAGTTTAAGTCATGGATCTCATATAGATACTTCCAAAAAATTGATAATTCTCTCCTCACTCCATTCCTTCTTCTTTAACTGGGTTCTCATGGTTTTGTGGATTTTGACCACTGGATTCACTTCTGAATCTTTTAAAATTAGAGCCATTTTAGCCTTGTGAATGGTAGAAGAGATAGGTCAACGTAGAAATCCGATTTAGCCTTCGAAGGGTTTCATCTTTCTTCCTAGTACTATCTTAGGGCGTGGTCTAGAGACATTCCTAGGGCAAATAAACACTCGTTAGAATCGTATTTCCATCGATCACAAATGATGTCGAGGCCTATCTGAGTCAATTTTTTAGACAACAACACTTATTTTTTTCTCTTTGTAGTGTGACCATGCCCTTTGTGAGCGGGGGAAAGTAAATTGCAGGTTTTTTTCTCTCACCCTAAATGCATCATCGACAATTGATAGTTGTCGAAACATCTCAAGGGCGAGAGTTATACTTGTTACTAAAGTGGGTTGCCTGAAAGGCTCTTCTATAAATCCATGTGTCCATATAAAAATTGAAATATGCTCCATAGAAATAATCACCAGATTTTTTCTCTCTATCATCCATGTAACATGAGTGTTTGTAAACTTAGCAAGCCTCTCCATTTGGTACAAATTTGATAGAGCTAAGGCTAAGAAATAGTAAAAAAAAGCATAATAATATTGTGTGGAAAAAATTACATGGGTCCACTTAGAGATTAGGTTCCTCAAAATTGACACATCGATAATTTCTAATGTCATATATTCCTAAAAAATCTGAGAATTTTGATGCAAAACCATGTATGCAAGAAAAGAAGAATACTTGAATTATAGGTAATTCTATATTCCTTCAATTGACTAGGCATTCTTCTTGCGATGAGTTTTGAAAAATCTTGCTAGAAAGGCTCCTTCTGTTATCTCCGATGCAAATCAGTATAGGGTGAGTACTAATATCGTGTCCAGGTTTGTAACATCTCTTCTTGACCTGAACAAGTCAAAGCGACAGATTATAGAGTTTACCAGGGCTCTTTTCAATAAATATTATCTCAGTGGGCTTGAGGAGGTTTTTTAGGTAACAATACTGAGAGTGGGAATCCCTATTTTGATGGATCTTCGATGACACATTGATAGTGAGTTGGTGTCAGTGTTATGGCTTCCTTTTCTTTCTGGATTTTGAACAACTACAGTGGAGTGGTATTGTGAAAATTCAGCCTCCACTTGATCCTTCCTCCTGAAGGTAATGAACATAGATCTCATTTACAGTGTTGAGTGGTATACGAACTTTCAAGATTTGGTGTACCCTAATCATCTTGGAGCGGGCGGGAATGCTAGAAGAGCATGAATTGTTGTCAAATTCTTTAGAGTTTCTCTCTTCCTCCCTTTTGGAAGGAGCATTGACTAGCATAATCTTTTGAGTTTTTGAGATTGCCGGTTTTTGTTTGGCTTAGTAGTAACTCGAGTTTCTAAAACTTTGTGTTTCTTTTAGGTCGAAACATACTTTAGATTCCTCAATATCAAATGAACCTCTCCATTCTCTAAGGATTTTCAAAAGTGTACTCTTGTTTAAAGAAATTCTCCTTTTTGTAACTTCTTCTCTGATTTATAGAGCTTTCCAAAGCTCTTTCTTTTCCTTGTAATCATAGGCCTAAGTGCCTTACACTATATTGTAAATGATTTTCGTATATGAATGAATATAGTTTCCCTCTAATTACATTTTTTGTGTGGCTCATGCCAAAATTTTTATACTTTACATTTTATACATAATGACACAAAAATTATAGAATTTATATAATTTAAAAGAAAGTAAGTCTCATAAGAGTGAACTAATTAAAACTCTTTAAATGGATATAGTTCACCATGATCTCGAGAGTTTTTCCTTCCATGTCATGGTAGTATATTTAGTCGTTAATTTAGTCATTGATTGTTGTTAAATAATCATTTATTTAGTCATGGTAGCTGTTTATTTATTCATGGTAGTCATTTATTTAGTCATTGTAAGCATTTATTTAGTCATTGTACTCATTTATTTTAGTCATGGTAGTCATTTATTTAGTCATGGTAGTTATTTATTTATTCATGGTAGTCATTTATTTAGTCATTGTAAGCATTTATTTAGTCATTGTACTCATTTATTTTAGTCATGGTAGTCATTTATTTAGTCATGGTTTAGTCATTTATTTGGATGAATCAATGATTCAATTTACAAATCAAATCTAACTTAATTGATCCTCACAAATTTAACCTTATTGTTGAGCATACTTTTCAACTCCCTCCCTCGAAAACCAACTTTAGATTTACAACTACCAAAATAGAACTCCTATTTTTAAAAAAATATTCATTTAATCTATAATTGTATTTTGTTAATTCCATAAGATTTCCCCTCAAAATAAAACATACGATTTCCATTGCATATGCTAGGTATTTAGTGTTGATAAAATCCTAATGCAACTTAGATGCAAAGTTACGATTCCCATCACATTAAAAAGGGGATGAAAAAATAAATGAGAATAAATAAAAAATAAATAAATGAGAATAAGTAAGAACTTTAATAAAATATTTAGGATCTGCAACAAGGGTAAGTGCACCAAGATGGTTCCCAAAAAGGGGGCTTAAGTGGCCACTTTTTTTTTTTGAAATCAAGAAATACTGACCTTGGACGTGAAATTGAGGATATTTACACTCAAAATAAGGATCAAAGTGCTCTGAGTCTACTTTCTAAAATACTAATTTATTTTGAAAATGGTTGAGATTAAGGGGTTCAAAAGAGGGACATACACAAATTGGTGTTATTTTTGTTAGAAAAACATAACTTAGCAACTCTTGTATGACCCTAGCACGATGATTTTTTTTGTAGTATTTTTAAAATCGCTAGAATAAGAAGTTAGCTAACAATATGTAGTTGATGCACAATTTTTCTAATAATTTTTTAATGAATATTTGATTTTTTACTAATTTTCTAAGTGGACACTTTCTGAAAAGCATAATTTTGGTTGTGCTCCCTACAAAATTTGGAAAGTAATTGATTTTTTTTTTTTAAATTGTAGAATGGAGTCTAGTTTCTAAAAATGTAATTTATTTGAAATTTTGATGAATGCTTAATTTATAACGAAAAAAACACCAAACACTACTTTTTGGAAAAAAAGAGACATACAAACAAAATAAATTATTGATGAAAGGCTTAACATTGTCAGAAAGTGAAAAAAATTACATCGTTGGATAGCTAAGAGAGAACCTAACATTACCCATGTGTTTAATTTTTTTGATATTGAACCACATGCAATCTTGATGGTGAGCACGAACCCGATTATGTGAAAAATTATAAAATTTGCAAAAAAATATCTTTGTTTTTTGGGAATGCCCTTGAAGCCTTTGTGTTGGTATTCCAAGGCAAATACCAAACCCAAGGCTTGGGGATTCCCAAAGCAAGATATGATGCACGCGCGTTATAATGCGAGCACATTATAACACACTCACGTTATATCTTAGTTTTGACATTTTTTGTGAAAGCATTTTTTGTGTTTTGTGAACACATTGAGAAAACGCGAGCAGGTTATAATGCGCTCATGTTTTGATCTACATCGAATTTATTTTTCTTCTCTTTTTTTTCTTTCTTCTCATTATCTTTGAGGGAAACTATATGCATAAAATAAACATTTAAGTATAAGTTGACATTTACATATGGACATTTACTTTCTTATACTTTAAGTTATATTTCATGTGTATAGGTAGAATGTTTGAGAGTGGTTTCAGATCTCTAGGAGTTATAATGCAAATTTTAGTTTTTAGGTCTTAAAAATTTCAGACTTAGTCAAATTTAAGTAATTAGCATGTCAAATTTCAGTAATTAGGAGGTCAAAATTTAGTAGTCAGCAAGTTGTCATCTTTCTCTCTCATTCTCTCATTCTCTCTACTCTTTATCTCTCCACTCCCTCTCTCTCTCCCTTCCTCCCTCTCTTCTAGTTTTTGGAAGATCTCACAAATTTCAAACTTAGTCAAATTTTAGTAATTAGGAGGTCAAATTTTAGTAATTAGCAAATTTTATTATTTCTCTCTCACTCATTTTTATCCCTTACACTCTAGACCTCTCTCACTATCTCTATCCCTTTTTTTGACTCTCTCTCTTGATCTCAAGAACTCTCTCTCTCTCTCTCTCTCTCTCTCTCTCTCTCCTTTGCCCTCAAATTATCTCTACCTCACTTCTCTCTCCCCCCTTCCCTCTATACTTATCTCTATCTCCCTCCCTCCATCTCTCTCTCTCTCTCTACCTACCTACCTCTCCCTCCATCACTCCCTACCACTCTCTTTATTTCTCTCTACCTAACCTCT